>NNCF01126387.1:2423926-2454963 GCA_002313205.1 Laupala kohalensis | reverse complement strand
GTCAAGACCACGCACCAAACATTCTCACACATTTTTACCGAAAAGTGAAATACCGAAAATTCCATACATAAGTTGATTTAACAACATTTGCATTCAAAAACAGAGATGATATAGTTAAGAGATACTAAACCATAGCCTTAACGTAAATAATTAAAATAGGTTAGCGCGAGTGACAAAAAGCTGAAAACCCTTCTACCTGTATCTGTCAAAAACGAAATATTGAAAAAGAATTATTTTTAGATTTTTAAATAACAATGTTTACGTACGGAGATCTCAATTACTAGGAGATAGACACTCTCATTTCTCTCCCGTGTGTGCCATAATTGTAACAAAATAAGTACAATACTCATTCTGTAAAAGTTCTTAAAGAATGCATTGATGTGAAAAAAATGAACTTGCCCTAATTGCCCAATTGCCTAAAAGTGTAACGAAATGGACCTTCTTAGCTTAAAACAGCGAGGTCTACCTCTGAAGTCTCATGCGTGAAAAAATATTCAGCCCAGTGCATCGAGTTAAATGAAGTTCGATAAAATGTGTAAAAAATGTAGTCAAATGAATAATTTTCAACATAAGAAACATTAAAACGCGGAAAATTACAAGTTTCCCTTATATTTCTCCAACGATAGTTTTTTTTGTGAGGCTTTACAGCTCGTCAACATCGAGGTAATTAGAGCCCTAAAAACTTGTACAGGTAGGGAAAATGCAATTACGCACTAGGGAGAGCCAACATGACTCTCCCCGCGTGTGGAACTCGCCGAATGACTCAACCATACCCACTAAAAGCCCTCCTGAATTACAACTCAATACTCAAATATCAGCATATCTCAAAACATTACATATATCATTAAAATAAGTAAGAAAGAGGAAAATGAAAGATACCCTAGCGTCGGGATCCAAAAGAACAAGAGGTGACCAAGGAAGGTCAGGAAAGAGAAAGGAAGGAATTACTAAATACTTTACTTCGGTTTTGGGTTCCAGCATAAAAAGCTTCGTTTGTGTTGTCTTTTCAAAACGATCAGTACTAGTTTTGGACTATATACTTTTGCCACAACTAGTATTGAACAATTTCAAAACGCACAAAACTAGTTTTGGTCAAAGTCCAACGCACAAAACTAGTATTGGTCGTTTTGAAAACGCTCAAACTAGTTCTGACACAATCGCATCTGCAAAAACTAGTTTTGGGCGTTTTTTTCGTCCAGTGGCCGAATTCGGGTTTTGCGCGTAACACATACACTTTAAAATTGAAAATCTTTTTTAGATAGAAAACATTGTTACACGAATCTGTATGGTGTGTCAAAAAAGAGCCCAAGATTATGGTAAAATAATAATAGAAGTTTTTTTCATTTCCCAGAATTTCGACATATTGTCTATACGTATAGTCAGCTGCATCCACATAGCGATACTCGTTTTGATGCCCAAATTTTATTAATGTGATACAAAATTCTCCCAAAAATAGCCCACAATTGTAGGATAGTTTTAATTTCATACCTAGAAATGGGTGCCGCTGACTTTACGCAGGTCTCGTGGTACTACTTCTTCTCTAGCTCAATTCATTATTTTGCTTGAATATGAAGTCCGAAGTGCATATCCAGTGGTGGAAAGTGGGTTTCTCTATAAAGGTTTCTTCTCTCCATTTTTATTTGTATTTAAAAACTCGCTTATTGTACCGTCATTTCCCTCATCGAGTTAATGAGCTTTGTCTACTGCAAACATTGGAATAATGGACAACGAAACTAAAAAATAATAAATCTAGTTTTATTTTCTGGGTTCTTACCATAAATTTCGTTTACAAAACACTGGAGAGGAAAAAAATTATTTCCGCCATATTCCAAGCTAGTTTATAATTAATTATAATATATGTTTCAACAAATCTCTCATAGGAAATAATTGCCATTTTTTACTCATCCTGGAAATTTCAATAGTACCCATGTTTAGTAAGGTTGGTTAGTTAGATAGTTGGGACGAGGGTCTTGGAGACAGGTTGAAATTAATACGCAAGTTAAGAAAGTCTATTGTTTAACCCCCAAAAGACCTAGTAACGCCGGACCAGCTCAGTACCCTTAAATAGGGAAAGATGCCGGGATCAATGTTTCGTCCTGGCGACGAGTCTCAAATAGCCTTCTACTCCTTGATCCTTTGACTCGAGGATAATATGACAGGCAGTTTCTTCGAACTCCCCACAAATAAGGCTGGTTTCATTACTATTGAACAGCCTCATCGTTTTAAGATGTTAAAGGACATAGTGCTGTTGTTTAGAATTCAATAACCCGAAACCCCGTCCAATCTTGGCAGAGTATATCATTCTCTTTCTTCCGATGTTCGGATGACCCCGATACCTGTTCCTCCACACTATTCACAAAATAGTTCAAGTCACATTGCAATGAGCAATGATAAAATTCTGAAGTGCGTTCACGTTACACCTTTAGTTTTCGTACACTTTCAGCTCTTATTGTCGCGTTTTATTCTCACGATCTCCCTGTAATTTATTGTCTCAAAGTAATGGCTTAGTGCGCCTGTCGTCGCTAAAATCAGGTTACAAACATTACGGCAGAATGAAATGTACATTATATGACACGGTTTACAATTCTTTCTTTTAATTATAAGGAAAAAACAAACTTTTTATTTCCGTCAAAAAGAAAAGAAGATGTATTTTCCATTTTTCAATGTATAGAATGAAATACATGCCCATTCAGACGGAGAGGTGCAAGGGATCTCTGAAATATTCTTTTAAGTTCCCAAAATTGTTGAGAATTAGAGGAATGCAACATAGAATTAGTAATAATATTCATGATGAGGTACCGATTTGGATATGCGCTCAACTAGTTTGATGGGATTCATAAATATTGCCAATGAAGTATAAAATGTCGTTTTTAAAACTCTCTCATTTTGTTTTTTACCTTCAACGTGATGGGAGAGTCGTCCGTACAATTTTTTATAGATATAAAAATAGCTGATCATATATCACTGGAAGTGATAGCTTAAGTAAAACATGCCACGAAAACCACCGTAAAGCAAATAAAAATTATCATTTGTATCTAAAGAAGATCAATTACTAGTGACTCAAGACGAAATACTATCAGAATACCAACTTACACTTGCTGTAAAATCTGAACCGTTCAAATTACCGCTCATCCGTTTTAATGGTTGAATATCAGAAAGGAAGTGAAGAAAATTAATACAATCAAAATTTGTAATTCAAGAGGATAAATGAAGAAAAGAGACTGAATCATCTGTCTCTGCATAACAGCAACTCAATAATAGAGAATAAAGAAATGATTTCAAAAAAGCGTAATGATAAGAATATACGTCAAAGTCAATGAAGTTCGTTCACGTAAGAAATAGTTTGAAATGAGGAAATTGAGAAACACAACGAAACGTATATGCAAAAAAAATATTTCATTATCTTTTTTGTGTTAGTTTGAAGCAAAACAGGTAGTTTTGATAAACGATGCAAGTGTCTTCCCTTGTACAACGAAAGTAAAAAATGTTCGTTCGGTTCAATTACCAAGAGGTGATGTCACCTTACGGCGGATAACCGCGGCAAGACGTTTAGTTATGGATGACACTAAACGGCTCAATGTGTCTGTAGGAATTTATCCCCATTCCTGCCGCTGATAATCTTGTAATTGTTGTACACTGTGGGGGTGATGCTGGGCCATCTTCCTCTTAAGAACTCTCCAAATATTCTCTAAAGGAGAGATATCTGAACTTGCTGCTGGCCACTCTAAAATAGAGACACATTCCGTACGTAGCCATGTCTGTGTTATCTTCGCCGTATGTGGCCGTGCTTTATGTTGGAAAAATCCTTTCCTGCCAAACAATCACTGCACTGAAGGGCGTAGATTCATGTCAAGAACGCATGTGTAGTCTGGATACTTTATCGTACCCGTACAAAAATGCAAATACCCAATCCGATTCGCTGCCATGCAATCCCACTCCATCACAGAGTTTGATTTAAGAACCGCGATGGATCGTTTGCTTCATCCTTCTTCCTAATAACCTTTCGGCCGATATTTCCATATAAAAACTGAAAAATGGATTCATCTTTCCACAGTACCTTTTTCTACTGAGATGGAGTCCAGTAGAGGTGAGATTTGGCCCTCGCAACACGCCGACGAAGAGAGAAATGGTTTACGTCTCTCTTTGTAAAATGCATAGCCACACCTTTTGATATATCGACGCGTAGATGCTTTGAATATAGTATTTTCAATACTTTGTCTTGCCTATGTTACTAGGTCTGCGACTGCCAAGTGCCTATTTTTAAGTATATGTCGACGATATCGGCGTACTTCCCGATCCATCAACGTTAACTTCCGACCGGAAGCCTTTCCCGGACAGCTATTTCAAGTTATAGTGAAACGTTTTATAATACTACATACTGTGGATTGCGTGAAGCGGAACGTTCGGCCAATTTGGCGCTGCGAACTATCATTTTGTTGCTGTTGTATGATTTGATTGCGTATCCCAAGATCCGTAGCTCGTCCCCTTGCCATACTTTCGCTTAGCACTGATAACGATCACGAATTGCTCTCCCTTATATGCTCTTTGCTTCCTCTGACGTCACTGACTCAGAATTGTGCGCGAAACGGCTGGAATATTCTCGATCTTTTTACTGAACGAACTTTGTTGCGCAGCGTTGGAATTCAGAATTCAGAATTCAGAATTTAGACCAACTTTCAGCTCTTTCATTGTTTTATCAGTTCTGACACTTGTACATAGTTTACAACTACATATTACTGTGCATTTGAAAACGTTTCGATGACCTCGCATTTTTTAAATTACAGAATACTTAGTCAACGAACTTCGTTGCAATATTGGCTAATTTCATGTCAATAGCATAGTTTTTATCAGAGCTTAAACAATAAATATTTGACACAAGAGTGATCGATACACTTCTGCAAATCATTGGAGTATAGGGTGAGGAAGGATCTTCAAATCTCTGNTTAATCATGTTACGTCGAATGAAAATGGGAGACGGGACCGGGGATCGAACCCGGGACCTTGAGCTCTGCGCGCTCATGCGCCTACGGTAGCGAGCGGGATGGCGCAGTCGGTAGGCGCATGAGCGCAAAGCTCAAGGTCCCGGGTTCGATCCCCGGTCTCGTCTCCCATTTTCATTCGACGTAACATGTTTAATCTGTTAATAGAGTAAGAATCAGGAAGAATCTCATAAATCTCTGACAATATTGCATAATAAATGTTCTCTTTTGACTTTTTTGATAACCTATAAAACCGTACTTTTCAGGTAAACCTTAGAACGAAATCAATTTTATGACCCATAATTTGTCAATTTGAAAGAAGGGCATCAATTTTTTTTCCAGTAAATAAGTAGTCTTCAGAAACAGAAACTTAAATGTAATTCAAACATTTAAAGAAAAAAATATTTATAGTTTTCGATGAGAAAATGTTTCACTCCTATGTTCTTCGCAACTGGAGCTGTTGTTTGCCAAGAAAGTTAGGAAACGACACATCTGCATTCATCAACGATTAAATACTTATTGATCTTTACAACCATATTATTTGAATACCAATAAAACGAAAAAGACTTTCATTTGCTTTGTTTATGATTACTGCAAAATGAACTCCATTTTCCGAATGGTCATATTTTATCTAAATTCTGAATTATGCTCTCGAGTTATAGCGTCACACGCAGAGGTAAAAATATGGAATCGTCTTCGCATATATCACGACGAATTAACGTTGTCCTGCCGCATAACCCAGTTGAGTACTGTGTTGCGACTCGTGAACTCTCACAACCGGTGCCCCGGGACTACGTGACATCGCCTCTCATTATTCTGTAACAGAGTATTTATCAGATTTTAATTACGATAACGAGATTCATCTAATGTAATCAAGATTACTCCCCATAGAAACGTGCAAAAAAAAAGAAAGAAACGAAAATACCACTCGTTCCCAACCTACTCTATATATTTTCAAAATAGTTTCCTCACTCTTCAAAGCTATCAGTAACAGTGTTCGCAAGAGACCAGCTACGTTTAATCCTATCCGGATACGAAGAGAGTTTTTATGTAATAGTGGTTGTCAACTTTGGTAAGTTCGATGCCCACTGTAAATCCTATATTTTAATGCTACAAATAATATACCAAATAAACTTAGAGCCATGTTTCTTGAGAACACTACTTATTGCTTAATTAAAATTTTGGCTGTAGTAAATGATCTCATTGATATCGTCGGGTGACAATTTTTGTCAGTTTGTCAACAGATTAAAATAAAGGCTGTTACAATAAGAGTGCAAGATTTGTATTTTAAATAAAACATGGTTTTCTGTAGCAAATTATCGAAATATTTATACAATCGTCGTCCTAACGAATCAAAACAGGCAAAAAGATGCGCAATTCAAATCTTGTACTCTTATTGTAACACTCTTTATATGGTTTATGGTTTATTGTATTACTTCACACAAGGAAAAAGAATTATTACTATTTTGTGGCCTAATTTAACGTTTCGTGAAGTCGGTACTAATTTAAAATTCCTGTTCCAATACGTTAATTTTGTTTCACGATATCCACATTCCTCCAAGACACAAACTTTCCTCGCATTCCTAGGTAATGTCTTGATTTTGTAGGAAAGAACTTAGACAAATTATCATCGCTTCTAACTCAATATAATTGGTTAAAAACGGGTTTGTCCCTCTATTTATCCTCTCAATACCTACTCATAGTCGAGTCGATGCATTAATTAAATATCGATATGTTCAACACTTCGTAACCTACCCATCACGAAGACCTAAAATTAGTAAATCTTTTAAAATTCGGATATTTTACATGAATATAATTAAAGATCAATTTAAAACTCCAAAGAAACATTTTGATTTATAATTTTGTATCTAAAAATCTTGTACAATTAACACGTGCAGCGATAGTGTCACTAATACATGAAATAATTAAATATAATTAAATTCTTAGGCACAACATTATTGTTTTTTAAGATAAATACAATGTTACAGCGAAAAGTGTTTTTAAAAATAATTCATATATAATTTCGAATAGAAATACCGGAAGTAATCGAAGTGACATGTAGGGCACTAGGGTCGACAGAAATAAAAACAAAAACTACTAAATTCATAGATTCCACTTTGTTATAAATTATGACAAACTCCAGGTTCTGGAGAAAAAAAATTGACAATATATGGTTCACGTTAACGGCAATAAATCAATTTTAATCGAATTAACACTTAATGTGCTAGTGTTGCCACACAAAAATGAAAAAACAAAAATTGAATTCTCAAATTTTACCTTTATTTATTAAAAATTACTTTAAAGCTTCTCATCGAATTACAATCAAATTACCACGATAAGAGCTATTGTCGCGGAACAAAAACATCATAAATAAATATTAAAAAGTACAAAAAATTTAATCTAATCTTTTCCAAGATCAAATCAACGATCCAAAGGAATTCTTTTTTATATTAATATATTTGAATTATAGTTTGTATCGAAAAATCAAGAAGAGTCGTTTTGACACGTGGAAGACAAGTGTAGTCAAAAGAAATGTATAAGAAATATAATTACATTCTTGAATTCTACTAAGTCATACTTCAAGAACAATTCAAAGCTTTTAAAATACTCATTCGTATTTTTGTGCCGCAAAATAGCTTACTGTCGTATAGACATGTAATGCACTAATTTTGCCAAACCAAAAAAATGTTATTAAATTCACAAATTTTTCTTCATTATATTTGCAGATCAATCTAAGTCTCCAGAGAAATATATAATTTTTATACATTTCGTATAAATTCTGGTCGAAAATTCTGAATCAATCAATTTGACACGAGGATCGCTTGTGTTGCAAACCAAAACAATTACAAATCTGATCAAATTCATAGGTTTTAGGTTATTATATTAGGAGAAAAAATCAAACCACCACAGAAAAATGTTTTTAAAGTAATTCATATATAATTTCTGTAGAAAAAATCAGCTGTGTTTCGTGGAGCGCTGGTATTGACAGGAATAAAAACAAAGAGACTACTAAATTCGCAGATTCTACTTTTATGTAATTTTAGATATTTTCCGTACTCAGGAAAAAATTGTTTAAAAATATTTCGTTGACTTTTGTTATAAATTGAATTGACACATGTAGTGCTAGTGTAGCCATGACGAGAAAATTATTGAAATTATTGGTTTACCTTTACAATGATTCATGATCAATTCCAGTTTTTGGAATACGTGATATTATAATATTTGGCTTATATTTTCTGTCAAAAAATCATCTACAATCAAACTGACACGAGGAGCGCTAGTATCACAAACACAAACAAATTGTAAATTTTATATTATATTCCTAATTTCTACTTTATTATAATTCTAGATAAACTAAAGGCTCTCAAGAAACAAAATTTTAAAATATTTAATTTACTATTTCGTAAAGAAAAATCTGGTATAAAACAAATTTACATGAGGAGAGCTAGTGTCGCCGGAACAAAAATGCACTACATTTAAATATTAGACTTTGTTATAATGCAGGATCATTTCCAGGCTCTGAACAAATTATTTTAAAATAATGAGCTATAATCGAATTGACACGCGGTACTCTAGTGTCACGAACTAAAATTATCAATCTAATTAAAATTACATAGATTCTACATTATTGTTTTATAATACCAAATGAAGGCTGCACAGAAACATGTTTTAAAAATAATTCATTCATCATTTCTATAGAAAAATCAACAGAAATGGAATTGACCCGTAGAGCGCTAGCGTCGACAGAAACAAAATCATAATAAATCTTATTAAATTCAGAATTACTACTTTGCTAAAATTTTGTATTTGCCATAAGAACACTTCAAGGCTCAGAAACTTTAATTTTAAATATTCCCTTACAATTACAATCTTAAATGTTTCTAATAATAATTTATTTTTTGTTCGGAATAATCATGTTCAATCAAATTAACACGTGAAGGACTGTTATCACTAAACAAAAAAAATCATAATAAGTTAAAAATATTTACATTAATAACATTCAATATTAATTCATGGCGCCAGAGAAATATATTTTTAAAATATTTAATATATTACGTGTTGAAAAATCAGGATAAATCGTATTGTCTCGTGAAGTGCAACTTTCGCTATAACAAAAAAACTAAATTTATTGATTGAATGACGTAACAATTCACAAATAATGCCAGGTTCTGGAAAACATTATTCTAATATATTTGGTTTATATCTTCATGCGAAAATATCACGTACCTACAATCGAAATGACTTGTGTCGCCAAGAAAAAAATTAAATAAATATTACTGATTTAATTGATTTTAGTTTATTATAATTCACGTTTAACCCCGGCTTGAATAAAATTCTTGATTGAAATATTTATTGATTAGTTACGAGAAGAAATCAAGTAAAATCGATTTAACACGCAAAGCACAAGTGTAACCAAACCTTCAACACAATAAACATCATTAAATTCACAAATTTTACCTATTTTAAGATTAATTCAAGGACCCACAGAAATATATTTCGTAAATATGAAACATGTAATATTATTTCGAAATATCTATGAACTCTATGAAATTGACACGAGGAGCGAGTGTCCCCATGAACATGAAATAATCTTATAAGAATTTATAAATTCCGCTTTATTGTCAATCAATATAAATTCCAGGTTTGGAGAACATGATTTTAAAATATTTGGTTTAAACTTTCTCTAAAAGAAGAGTTATAGTCGAATTAACTCTTTGAACGCTTTTGTCACCTTGAAGAAAAAATTTCAAATCTCAATAGATTCATAAATTTTACATTATTTTAATTGAAGACCAAGTCATGGTTAAAAACCCCATTCTTAAAATAATTAATTTATGAATTTGTATTGAAAAATCAGAAACAATATCTTTGACTAATGAGGTGTTAGTGTCTCCAAGAATAATAAAATAATAAATCTTATTTTATTCTTAGATTCTACTTTGCTTTAATTCATGCTTTAAAAAAGTTCATTTTAAAATACTCTTTGATAGTTTGTACCAAAAAGAAGTGTAATCGAACTAACGTCTTCAGCGCTAGTGTCGCCAAGAGAAAAAACTCAACAAATCTTCCTAGATTCATAGATTTTACTTTCCCATACTTTAAGAACAATTCAAAGCTCTACAATACCTTGATTTTAAAATATTCACGTATATTTTCGTACCTGAAAATCAGTGACAATCGAATTAACGCCCAGAAAGCTATTACCGCTAAACAAAAAAACATAATAAATGTTATTAAGGTAAAAAAATACTCAAAATATTTCAAGATCAATTCAACTATCCAAGGAAAATTTCCTCTTTTTAATCTTCATTGAAATGTGAGATTTTTCGATACGAAATTATAAATGAAATAAAACAATTGTAGAGCGCTAGTGTTGTTAAGAAATAAAATTTATTACTTTAAAATGTTACTTTATAATTTATCATTTATTATATTAATAAATCTTGTTACATTCTTTGATTTTACTTCAGAGATTCAATTATTGATATAAATTAATAGACAATGAGACTGTGACCAGAGTTGCATTCCTATGCGGAATGGTAACAATGCTATGTTGAGAGTTTGGTTTTAATAAATTGAAATTTTAGAAGAATGAAAATACTTCTATCAATTTCAGTGGAAACAAAACTATAGTTTCGCTTCCCTTCACATCCCTGTTTTCAGCTGGCAGAGAAGTGATTAACATTTTATTTCGCCTCTATTTACACATGTAAAATGAATTGAAATTGTAGAATTATTATAGTGTCAATAGGGTAACTGGCAAAATAGTATTAACTGTCACTTCCTAACAAGTATAATATTTAAGTAAAGTAGCCACATCATTAAACCTTATTATTCTTGAATTGCGGAATGTCGTCCCACTAGGAAGTAATAAGTTCGACTATTTCGAAGTATTTTGATCCATAAAATATTTTTTCGAGAATGGTGATTTTAAATTCCTACGTAGAACCGGTTACAACTCTATTTTAGATTTGGTGTGACAAAATCTGAAAAATGAAGACTCTAAAACCGACAGCGAAATTCCTTGATTTCTAGAACAAGCCATGGACACAATATGCTATGAATACGATCACTTACTACTCTACATTCTGCTCTCTTTTGGGCATACTGCTGGCAGCGATGTACACAATGGATAGAGTGACAAATATACAAGATAAGACATGCTACACAACTAGTAGCTCATGACCAGGGTCAGGAAACTAGATAGGGGGAAAATGTTTGAGGTTTGACGCTTCAAGTAGTTCGAGGGTAACACTTACCAGACAGCGCTACCAGTCACCCGGCCACGTGATAGTTTGTCCAGCGCTCAATAGATGGCTGCAAGATCGTGTTCACCCATCTCCTATTGGCTGCTAGTGTTCTTTGTTCGTTACATTACATTCTGCGTGTGGTGCTCAGGCTGTACTGTGCCGTAGGCAACATTCGCACATTTAGTGGATTTTATCTAGTGGAATGCCTCGTATTTTTGTGTGTTGCGTACCGGGGTGCTTCAATGCAAGCGGCAACCCGGAAATAACTTTCCTAGGCTTCCCTACCCCACCAGAAAGGTAAGTAATTCTTGTTGTCTTAGCGCCACTACCCACATGGGCAGACGTACTTAGCTCAGTCGCTTTGCTGCGATTATTGTTGCTTATTTATTTATAAATATATTTGTTACATTCTCTTGTAGACGACGACAATGGATAAAGTGTCTTGGCATGACTGGTGTGCGGGTCGCACGAACTAGTACCAGAGTGTGCTCCGCACATTTTACCCCGGACGACTTCCATGGTATGTTAAATGAAAACGAATGTTACATAAAATATTGTATAAAAATTTATTATCTATAATATCTAAGTAATGTATTGATGAATGAAGTCTGTGTATGAAATGATGGACAGAAATATAATATTATAATATTTTATTGAACTACATAGATCATAACAATGATGTATGGCGTGTCATAGTAGTGACAACAATGACAATAATATTTGCATATAAGAATAACAACACTATAATAATTTTGATACATTTCATAATATTCATTTAACTTAGACAACGTAGAAATTATTATAAAATACCATTATTTTGTACTATAACGGAATATTAATATTTATTAGGCTAGGGTTATTAGATATCTATTGTAGGAATTCTATTATTTTACTTTTATTTTATTAATTTATGTCGAGGTCTATAATTATGGTAAAACAATGTAATTTATGTTGTTATATCTTTTTCTGCATCATGCACCTTCTGCACCTTTCTTCTAATCTGCAATATATTTCTGCTAACCCTTCTGTCACCCGTTTTTTCCAGGTCTTGGGATTCTAAAGTAAAATTGTGACACCTTCATTTTTGCTTCCTGTGTGGTCTGAACTGAAGTATAAAATTTTCTATGTGATCTTTTTCCAGGTTCGGGATACCTCAAGAAAGATGCCAACCCATCAATCTCTGCCTGCCTCTTGAGGAGTCAACCTTCTGTTTCTTCCACATCACCTGGTGTTAAGTCTATGTCTTCATTTTGTATTTGTATATATGTGTATTTAGTATATTTTGTATTTGTATATATATTTTTCTCTTTGTGTTATATCATACATTTATTGTTAAAAAAGCAGTTCAAACTTTTTATGACTACGTGAAGCATAATTAAATAATTTACTCTATAGCAGAAATTATTTTTTTCGATGGGAGAGTGAGCACCATGGTTAATCGAAGTTCTACTGTATCATGATTTGTGTATACATGCAGACATATGTAGTCTGTGTTTAAAGGAACATAAGCGTACAAATCAGTGGGCCTATCACATCATGGATGGCATTTACTATGAATAATTAGTATTNAAGGTGGTATGGCATACTAGTCTTCCACCTCTGGTGAAACTGGTTCAAATCCTGTCTGATCCAAGATTATGAAGGCATGATCCCTCTCATTCCACAATAATTTTCATCATTTGCCCTCATGTCATTGATGTATCACTTAAGGGCACTAACGACCTAGATATTGGCAAGCCATAAAGGTCTGTAATGATGATGATGATAATAATAATAATAATGTATCGTTTTCCTCAGGGAGGTATGTCAGGAAGGGCATCTTGCACCTTTGAGATTTCTCTGTTAAATCAGATGCATTGTCTCCTGTGGTATGTAGAAAATTGTAAGTGGAGAGAGTAACCTACATCACTCGATATGTATTTATTTAACATGGTTTGTACTCTTGTGTTGGTGTCTTGGTAGTGAAGTGTTCGAACATGTTCAAGTACAAGATGTAGTGTGTAGAAGAGTTGCATTTTTCATTTAGCCATCTTTTTTTATGTTTTAATGTGAATTTGCATTTTAAAAAACTTTATTTCCACTTTGTTTATTTACTACTTGGTGTATTGTGACTTTTTTGGTTTTCTGAAACTTAATGTTATTTAATGTTACTTTCACTTTGATAGTTTATGAAAGTTATAGTATATTGTGGTGTTTGTAACTAGGTAATGTTTTTTTTACCATGAGACTGATAAATCTAGTCACGTTATCCTATAGATATATAAAAGGTTTTACAGTAAACTTTTCTTTAAAATTAACATTGGCATTGGTACAAATTTTGTGAATTTCTTATTGTGAAGTCAGTCTTCTCACAGATATTCTCAGGTTGACAGACCTCTCCCATTTCCTTGATGGATTGATATTCAGTTTGTAGAATGGAAAATTTCAGACTTTTTTTTTATATTGTATTTGTAAATGGGAAATGTAGTGTGCTATTGAATTGATTAACACCTTTCTCATTTGTTAAACAGAATGATATTCAACTTGTATAAATCAAAACTGTATGGTTTCTTCATAGATTATTGTAACTAGTTCATCCTATGATATATCTATCGCTTTTGATGACATGGTACTGGTGGATTGTCTTCATTTCTTTATCAATTATTTCTACTTGACCTTCATTAGATTTGTGGCATGTAATTCTCTCATGCAATGAGCAGAGGTATTTATACACCACTGTGGCTTAAAGCAAAACCAACATTCCATTGACTGCTTTCTATATAGCCTTTCTCTGACAGCTTTTCTCATGTGACTTGTTTTAACAGTCTCATTTATTTATTAATGATATGAATAGTTGGTGGATATAAATAAATGAGTACCTTATTGCAAGTATACCCCATTTTTGTATACTGGATTGTATATTTCCATTCATATGAGAATGTCCTGAATCTTTATTATGAATAAATAGAATTAAGAGCAAGTATGTATTTTCTTTGTGTACATTTCCTGTCAATTGTCCTGTTTTCATTTTCTATTTCATATGTGTAGTAAAATATTTCAGTTATACATCCTGTTAACTATTCACAAATGTTAATTTTTGTAGGGAAAGTATTTTCAGCTAAATTATTGTGAAATTATGAAGCATGAGGTCGACGGAGTGGGGGGTACAGTACCTGGTGGGGGAAGGGGGAGGGGAATCGGGAACTGCCGATTTTTGAACTTGTAGTTCGAGGGTAACAATGTTAGGAGCGCTGAAAGCTGTTTACACACCGTTAGTATGGGAGAGGGGCGTCTGGTTTATAGTCTGTGCTCATGACTACTGTATCGCTTGACTTCAGAGAAAACTCAGAGAAAACTCCGCATTTGATTCTCAGCTGAGCCAGAAATGTCGCTTTTTCGCTTAAATGTCTCAATTCATATGTCTGTGATCACGGAAAAGTGAACAATTTACAGTCACTTGGATACAGCAATGTGAATTACATTATGACACTTTTCCTCCCAATATGAATCTTCAGTGTCTAATGCGTAAACCTAACTTCAGAGAATGCCAGTACATACTTAATTAGTTAAAAAAATGATGAATTGAACAGTTTGTGCATTTAATTATTTAAATATTATCATTCAGAGACTTTTACATAATTTAGGTTTAATTGTATTACACAGCGAGATGCCTGCACAGTGGGGAGACTTCCTATTTCTCTTTCAACTTCTACGAATAGAGGAAGTGTAATTTTCCTGGAGACATTCTAATGATTACATGTAAAGTTTGAACTGAGTTGTAACAGAACTATACAAGGTATGTCCGGTAAGGCAAATGATATTTTTTCCTGCGCTTCTACTGGTCGTAGCGCGTTTGAATTGGTTGAGTTAGCTGACGGGAGGCTTACGTTATCCAGCACTGCCAAGGTCAGTGTGCTCCGAGCTCTCGGAGCGTCCGGATCATTGTCTTAGTGTACTCCGGTTTACTGCCTGTGTCACGACGCGCGATGGACTCGCTCGAACAACGGTACGCAAACAAATTTTGTGCCAAAAATCTGGCCGACACCTAAACAATGATTAGGAAGCTTATGGACACGCAGCTCTTTCGTATTCTCGAGTTTCGAGGTGGTTGAAGATGTTTAAGGACGGCCGGAAAGAGGTAGCCGATGAACCTCGCTCTGGATGTCCTTCGTCAACCAAAAGTGACCCGTGTGCGAAATTTGTAGAACACGGATCGTCGATTCAGTGTCCTGATGATGGTGGAAACTTGAAACCTTCAAAAAATACGCTAATGAGCTGGAGAGATTGAGAAGAATGGTCATCCGCACGAGAAAGGAGATCGCCGGCATCCGGACGCTCCACCAAGACAACGCTCCCAGCCACACTGCTCTGCGCGTTTAGGTGTTCCNTTTGCAACACTGCGGCAGCCCTCGTCCAGTCAGGATCATGCCCCGGCTGACATCTTTCTGTTCCCCAGGATCAAAATCGCCTAAAAAACTGTTTTGGGACGATTGAAAAGGTCCAAATCGCAGTGACGAGGGTCCTTGATAAGGTTCCCGATGACGCCTTCCAGGACGCGTACCGTACATGGCAGAGTCGCTGGAAGAAGTGTGTAGATGCCCAAGGAAACTATTTTTAAGAGTTTTAAAATTTTCTACCTTAATATTGCATAAATGTGTCTAAAGGAATATATTTGCCTTATTTACCGGACAGACCTTGTACTCACAAAATCTCATTAAAATATTCTCCTAAAATGTTACATCCAGAAAGTGAATAGTACTAAAATAATTCGAATAACGTTACCTTTGATGGTAACTTTTCTTACTCTTCGATCTTAACATTTGTATATTGAGGAGGACATGGGATATGCTATTTTATGTAGGATTTCCGTGCTGTGTGAAGCGTTTTCATACCATGAGGAATTGTGCGAAAATAAGCTAAGATAGATAACATATTTTAGTTATATGGCTCAGTAGGCAAGTCAGTAAATATGGTTTCTTAGAAAAAAGTTTTGTTTTTACGTGCATTATTTGTTAATATAAACGTATTAGTACGATGGGAAGTGAAAAAAATATGTATAAAATGATGTACCCTTATTTTCCCAATTAATTTATCCTCATGAAACCATAGCCGTGTCGTGCGAAAAAAAATGTTACGTCAAAACACAATAAGTCACTAAAAACTATTCGAACAAACGTTTTCGTGGTCTGTAATAGACTGTTCATTCCGTAGATAAGTCACGTTATTTACGAAGTGGACAACATATCAGAAATGTATGGATATATTTTCTCTAAAAGTTTTATGATGTTTTCTAATTTCATTTAGTATCAATCTCCTTCTCAGTTTATCACATATAGTTCATCTAATCCCCTGCTATGTCATTGGCCTCCCAGTATCCCTTCTCCAACGTTAAACGAGAATCCCATACATAATGCATAAAGCATCCCAATTCACGCTGATGCCCCTTGCGTTGTCTCTTAGACTGCTCGCAACAACCTTCCTCATCCCTGCAATAAACCTTTCACCAGGAACCTTTAATATCCACTATTATAGCCTCCTCGTTCCCAATCTTGGGAGAAGCACCCCTACTCTCTTATCTGTTATTACATCATCCTTCACATCCCAAAGCGCTCACTTCAAATCTCTCCATATTTTCTCGGAAGCCTGCTCATTCACATCTCTGTCATAGCTCAAATTCTTTCTTCTACAGTTTTGTATACTTACGGTCTTTCCTCTGCGTATTTCGTTAAAGTCAAAAAGTCACGACAAAAATTTTCAAGTTAATTGTTTTAACTTATTCCTACTCTGCTGTGTGGACAAAAAAAGAGACGAGTTACACCTACCAGTTGGATCGATTGAGGAAAACGCTTTTAGCGTTTAAAAAGGCCAATAAAGCAATTTGTTAAATGTTGGAAAATGAATGTTTAATGTAGAAGGAGTATTCGAACGTCTTCCCGAGTGTTCTTCACAAAATTTTTATATGCCATTTTGGATTAACATCTTATAAAATATGAAGGGGATCGTGCTCTTTCCAACTTTAAACAAATAGCTTAATCGAGTTCACAATTTGTAATCACCTAAAACACCATCATGCGATCCGGTTGGTAGAACTAATTTTTCTTCAACCTATCCAGCAGAGTCTTTTCCCATGCGAAAGAATTCTAAACAAATGATTCGACTGTTTTGGACAAGGGTGCCTGGACTGTTACTTGCAGTCCCGTGAGTTCTCATCACACCAACAGGTGCGGCTGTTGCGGCTGCTTCCAGTGATACATTAGTACCCCCACTATCGCCCAAACTCTTACACGACGCGTTGCTTCAGATGGGAGAGACTGAGACCATCGGGGACAAAACGCAGCTGGAACAGATCTTCAACATACGTGGATGGCAACATAAGGCGATAAGGAAAGCGACGCTGAGGAACCAACGTGAAGGTTTTGTGGAAAAGGGAGCGGGAGTTAATAAAGCGCAAATGACTGAACGGAAAGGAGGAAAGCACCCGGGTTACTTAAGTAATATTGGTACGAATTACGAAACCTTAGTAGTGTAGTAGTAAAAGGGCGAGGATTATGAGGGTGAAAATGAAGTATATGAGAAAAAGAGAACAGGGAGGAATGGAAAGCAGTGACATAATGATAGCATAAATGAAATGAATGAATAAAGTCGTGATAGAGTTTGTGGTGTAAATGAAGAGAAAGAGAACTGGCTACGAACAAAGGGAACATAGGTAGAGACGGGGTGACTCGGAGGAGAGAAGAGGATTACTGCCATGCAGGGAGGATACTCCCGGAGGCGACGGATGTAGCACCGGGAGAGTGCAGGGAAACCCCAGGAGAGTGGGAAGGGGAGAGGAAGATTGTGAGAGCGCGCCGGAACTCAGCTCTGGAGGAAAGAGGGGGTGCAAGCGGAAGTCGACGCGGGAACAGTAGTGGTGGCGGAGTACAGCGCGCTGACGGCTGGTGGGCGGACGACTGGGGTGCGCGCACGCCGCGACAGGGAACTGTGGGGCGGGATTCGGAGGGAAGAGGAGAGGCCTCGTGGGGTGAATGCGGCGTGAGTTAGTGCGGCGATAAATCCAACCAGGTAGCAACGGCGCTAATCCGAAAATCGCACAGCGTCCCAGGCTGCTCGGCGCCCGCGCGTGCGTCGCCATCCGTCCATCAACCTGGAGTCTAGCACATCAACCACAGTGGCATAGTACGAATGAGAGCTACCAACATTGACCACAAATATCGCCAGCGTACATTCAAATTACAACAGACCTTTGCGGTTTACTTGAAAGCTCGTTATCTCATGAGGAGGGGGGTCATGATAGAATTTCTCTCAAGGCAGTAACAACGTCAAACAATATTCCGCGATTTCCTCGATGTTGCATCAGAATGAGAACTGAACTGTTTCAAAGTTAAGAAAATGAACAGAAAGTTTATCGTATCATACATAATCGTCCTTCTGTACTCAGAACCAAATCAGAACTAACCATGCATTTAACAAAACTTTTACAGAGAATTAACGGTTCAACTTTAAAAAACTAAATGGTACCTTTGAGGGCATTTTCTCGGCGTATACAAGTGAGTGAGAATATTTTTTTTTGGAGACAGCGCTCAGTCAGAATACGACACAATACTTTTTAATAACACAAATAAAAATGTTGAAAAGAAAATTTAATTCTCATTAAAATTAGAACACAACAAAAGTATTGACTCACATAAATATTGTTTGATCGATCAATTCCTAACTATGCAAAACTAAAATGATTCATCATTCCAGTATTTAGATTATTGACACACAATTTTTTGTCTTAGAATTTTTTGATTACCATGTTCGCGTGTGAGTTGATGGGGTATTTTTGCGACACACTGTTTTCGTGTTAAACCTGGAGTACTACTTTAACGGCCGATAGACCAAGGTTAACGCTTCCCTTTTCCTTCAACATCACGGCCATTACACGAAAACTGCAATGAATAAGAAGAAATAATGACCGCGAAAAGGGCAGTTCATTCTAAACAATAGAGCTTGAGAAAAATTAAGCTATAATTAGAATTAACATTTTTATTGTTAACTTTTTCTTTTTCTCCTGAGTTTGAAAGTGAATTTTAGAGGTCACTCGCACTTTTGTCAGTCACTCTGAACTTACCAGGAAATTGAAAAACAATAAATTGAATATACAGAGCTTCAGTAAATATATTTATGTGTTCTCCAATAACATTTTATGATATATCTCATAAGAAATAAACTTCCACGATGACAAAATTCGACTCCAAAACTTGAAATGTCTTGTTAAGGGTCAAAAACATTTTATCCCTTCTCCAAAGGGAGGATAATACTGAAACCTGATTAGCTAACAGTGATACCAATATCGTATTTCTCCCTATCGCCCGAACACTTCTAATCCTTTTTCCGCCTCCGGTATTAAGCGGGCTTCAATTTCCACCGAGAACACTTGGTCCTGCTCAATCCTCGCGGAGCTAACATGCCCAGGAGCTTAACGTAAAACGCCTGCTTCTGTCGACACGGAGCTCTTGGAATCACCATTCGTAACACGCCGGATCCCGACTATTTGCTGAATGAGGGCTCCTGCACTGCGACCAGTTGCCGCGATTTGCAGCAGTTGTTAATTATCGCAAAACATAAATATTAATGTTTGGCGCATGTATGTGCCGCCGCGCCGCTCCATGCCTGGAAGTAGTTACGATCAACTGCGAGACCATCTGTGACAGAGAATCCAACAACTCAATTGTCATGAATTCCATGTACTGTCGACTTTTGCGTCCAATTATCCAAAGCAAAAAGTTATTTATCGTATTAATCGTACTAGTATCCATACTTTTTATGACACTTAAGTAGAAAAGGATAGACGCAAACATAGATAAAGAATATAAAAACAAGTAAAAATATTTACGGTACTTCTTGTTTATACCCTACTGCAATTCACGTCCACTACATAATCAAATTAAATAAATCATCAAAGACTTCCGAATAGTACATATTTTGTGGTTCAAAGCTCACAGTGTTTCCTCTTTATATTGAAGTCGTCGTCAGGTGGTTAAAGTCGAATCATTGTGAGATTTGAATCACAAAATATAAACTGTTCATCCGTAGAATGTTGTAAATTTTTGTTTATTTACTTTTTTCTCTTTCCTTATAATTCGTTTTAAATGAAACCTTAAAATCAATTTATATAAATCTATTTCTAAAAGCAAAAAAAGCAGTGACTCGTGAGATTCATGCATAATGAAGGTCGTAACTTGTTTTTCTTGGCATACTTCTAAATAAACTTGTTGTGGAGAGGGCGAATATGTCAGACAATGTACTGTTACTGCAAATTATTCTTCAAAATTTAAGTCAATAGTTCAAATGTCCATTTTAAGTGATTCGAATAAATTAATTTTCACGAAGAATGATTGATATCAGATTCAGTATTACGATAAAATTTAGGTCTATAGGTAAGATACTTTCGTAGAATGCAATTTTTGTAAATAAATACACGATTCTGAAACATAATTAACTGTCACGTAATTAACTTTCTGCTTTCAAATAGAGAACCTAATAAGAAAGACATTTAGATTATAATCGGATGTCGAAGGCCGTAGTAACTTGGTTTTACGTATTGATTAATTTATTTACATGAAGATTGGACTAAAACTTATTCCATTTGGTATATTCGCTAAGGAAAATGCAAGAAAACCACTGAAGCCTCGTTTCTGTTTTTTATTCAGTTTGGTTAAAATGGAGTAGATGGCGAAATCCGTCACAGAATATTTGAATTACAAGTCCATGATTCAAACCCTTATATTATTTAGAATGCAAATGAACTGAATCCTCAATTTACATACTGAATTTTTTTTTCACTTGTGGTCCAAAAACCAAGTGTCCACTATAATTCCATATTGCACTACAGGATAAACACTCAACGTAACGAAAACGCTAAACATATTATAAATGAACCTCTCGTAAATAACAGAATGTTTAAGTAAAGAACTAGACGCAGTATGCGACCTATATAAACAGGAGTCTAATGGGAGATTAAGAAGAATAGTGTGTTTTTTTATAATATTTCATGGTTCTTCATTTGGCGTGGAATGTTTCGTTGGTGTAAAAGGCAGAGAAAAGAAAGCGTTTAATTTTCACTCAATTCCAACACATGATTTTCCCATCAAAGTTTACCAAGCGTTTATTTACTCATCTAAGACATTTGGCGTGACGCGTGATATTGTACAGATTTCATAGCAGAACATTAAACTTTTACCGATTTAATGATGAAAGATAGTTTAAGATAGATTAATAAAAATGATGAAAATACGGAAATGGATGTCATGCTAATAAAACTAAAATCAAGTCAATTTTGCAATCATGCAATTGCATTAGATTGTATTTATTTTAGGTTTGATTTACACCATACTATTAAATTTATTTATTTAATGTGAAATTTATTTATTTACCTAGTCTTAATGATTTATTCTCATTAAGTTACACTTTGATCACTGGTGAACGATAGTTGAATCTGAGGGTTGATTTTAAATATTTTAAATAATGAATCGTAGAATATAGGGAAAAAAGTAATGTGTATCTAGTTTAATTTTCCAAATACGTGATTCTGTAAACTGTGATTTATTCCTAGTTTATTTCAATCTTTGTGGTTCAAAATTCATATATTACTCATTAAAGGAAGATTTCTATTGTCAACATGAGAATGTTTCAGTCTTAAATTTCACGTATTTTCTCTATGTTGGATGTCCAGCCTTGTCAGATGACATAATGATAGGATACGGCATGTCCTTTCATTAACTAACGTGATTACTACAATGATATTGCTATAGGAACTCCGACCCACAATCGTTGATGCAGAATCCCTTCTAGTCTTCGTCAAGCCATCGGGATTTAGGTTTATCCGAAACTACTTGTATTATATTGTCCCTCGGAGAGTCTCGGCGTCTGATCCTCTGATTCAGGGAGCCACAGAATAAAATATTGGAAAGAACGAATTTTCGACATTTTGTCGTTTATTATTCCATTGCCCTGCTACACGCGTTCGCTGTTCGATTGTCTCGTGTGACTCTACTAGGGTGAACGGAGTAGTATCGTATAACGGATTAACGATGGCGGAAAACTCCCTTTAATTCCTTAACCGTATCCTTTTTAGTTTATGGTTCCGCGTTCGGAAGGTAACGAGTCGATACAAATAGCACGAAGTGAAGGTCAAGACCCACAACTCTTTGGCCACTTTCTCACAAAACCCATTTCTTATATAACATAGTTAACCTGGATAGCTCTGAATTAAAGGAGAGGGTCCGTGAACAAAGACAATACCAGTACCAAATCTTCTTGGTGAATTAGTGTTGTGATTTCGCGAGACATTCCATTATGTATCCGTACACATAATTTCCAGGTATTTCAAAAACCAACTACAAAACTATTATTTTTTCAATCCCTGCATTTATATGATTACCTTAATTTCTGCAATACCATCCTCCTTCGTGTCATCCCGTCCTATTAAAAACATTTAAGCACTACTAAGTGTGTTTGATACCAATGTTGTAACGATCCCAAAATTTGAGTGTGTGGGAAACGGAAAGAAGAAGTTCCGAAAATGAAATTTCAAGGAACTGTCATCCTGAAACTATCATTTTCAATGATATCCATGCCTTTATTCATCGTCAAAATTCTACTTTCTCTACATCAAGAATGCTCAAAAATGGTTAGACCGTTCTTAAAACAAAAGGAGTTACTTTACTTCATACGCTTTCTAGGGGGGAATTCCTAAAAGATTCTCTCAGCATTCTAGTCATGCACCCAAACCAAATATATCAACACGTTTTTCAACTTCATCACGGCGCATCTCAGACGGATACGAAACCCAAATTTTCATGATCTACAACCTTTTAAGAGTTGAGATCCGGCATGTCAAGACCAACCAACATGACCACTCATCTTCTCTACTTATCGGAAAGTCTACTTATGTATAAAGTGTAAAGTAACATGAAAAAGTAGATTTTCATCGAGTCAGCAACACCAAGAATGGTGAGATACAAAAGAAAATAATTAGTATTAGAGATTGCTTTTGAATGGAATAACTACGCTGAGAAGATGTTACCTTCCATCATACCACTACCATTCATCTCGCTCTCTCCTAAGAACGTTTCAAAACTTTGAGGAGGGAGAGGAAACTTCCTTTAACATTTATTCGCTCAATAGTTAACGTCCGGGTCTATCGAGATTTCGACCTGTATACCTGAGTCCATAGTGGAGTCTTTTACTCCCCGAGACGTAAAGCGAAAAAGTGGCACTTAATAAACACAAGTACTGAGTTGCGTCGCTATGCCTTTCATGGATCCGGCAGTTGAGCGTAGAATGAGTTCAGCGAAGAAAGGAAAGGGAACAATGAGTTTACTGAGCATACGTGCTAACCAAGTAACGTTTTCCTTGTTGAATTTACGTGTTTATTCTACGAAAACTAATAAACCAAGAAGAGCAAACCGCCGGAACGGGAAAACGCTTGAGCCAAATTTCATTAATTTTAATCATGATATGTCGTCAAAGATTATATTCTTAAATCTCTACACAAAAATATTGCTACGTGAATAATATATGTAGCATATTAAAAGTAAGGTACACGAAATGCTAAGTAGTATTATAAAAGTAAATCAAGAGCATAATAGTGTAATAGTCTGCTACTTCGAAATATACTTTTAAATACAATGAAATTTCAAAGTGAAATATTATTTGTAAAACTTATAAAAACTTATTTACAGTCAGTGCCCCCTAATTAGGGTTACAAAATAACAGTGTGAGGAAATAACTGAACAACAATCGAATAGAAAATTACTGAAATGAACTCTCTTATTTAAAAACTGATTTTGCTTTAATATTATTGTCTTATGTAAATATTCACTTTATCAGGGACGTTAATCGAATACTCCTCTTGAAGGTCCTTTTCTACTAATTCATTGGTGCGAAAAAAATCCAATAAATTTGTTCAGTAATGAGACGGATCTCTAATGAATATTCTTCATTTCCCATTCTCACAAGTAGCTTAAATGAAACATTATTTCCTTTGATGGTTTCGTTCATAAACGTTCATTACAGAACAGTGGAAACACTCAAATAGAATTGTCATGAACTTTGGTACCGCAATATTCGATATATTTTTCTTAAGATCGTAAAAGTAACGTTAAATTAGCGTTGTATAGTTTCCAGGCGGACCAGAAGTCTTTCTTCATTTTCCTGGATATGACGTACACTTTCCTGGATATGATGTAGTACAATTGAGCACGCATTCCGGTTTTTTGTTGGCCTTCTTTCCATGTTCAAGTTCTTTGTTTTTTATCATGCAGACTCCGATTCTCAATTGTTTACTTTTATTTTGATGATAAATATTCCACTATCTACTGGTGCGAAGATTTTTTTGTTACTCTTAAAAATAATACCATAATGCCGGATACCCTTCATGTCGCACCTCCTCGAGGCTGGTTATGAATGAATGACATGGGGGTGAATGATAATGAGTGAATGTTGTGGTGGAATGATAAGCAGGGGAAACGGAAGAACCCCGAGAAAACCTGCCGCGAACACCCCATTCTACTTGTATTGGATCGGACAGGATTTGAACCCGCGATTGAAGGTGAGTGCTCTAGGCACTATATCACGGGCCGCCTCCGGGATGATGTTTATGAATCAGAAATATTTTTTTAATATTACAGTAACCTGATAGGTGGCTGACCAAAATAACACTATCTACTCTTTCAACTTAGTGCCATTTCTTTTGGGTGGAGAAAATGGTCACGGTAACAGTAAAGAGTAAGTGAGTCAACATGCGAAAATTCCTGGATCTGACTTAACCATGTTTCGTTTCTTTTGTGACTTCATCTACTTTTATCACTGTCATTATTGCAGTAGCATCGCCAAAGCTATTTAACATAAAAATTATGCGAAAAATATAAATTTAAAAGAAAAGAAATTATAGTCTAAACTAAAAATGAATGAAAAGAAATATGAAGAAATATTCTCAAAATCGTCCTCAATCTTCTATAAAGCTAAACTTCTCAGAGGTCTGTTTGGACAAAATAAATCATAAAAATGTAATATTTTAAATCAGAATGGCATTTGGTGTAGTTGTTACGCTCAGCTGTTTTTTTCTTCTATTTTCCACTCAAAAGAATGAAATATGCCATGGCAATAACTTATTAAGTTGTTGTTCTAGAGCTCATCAAAACTTAGCAAATCTTTCAAACAACAGAGACAGAGTTCACAACATGGCCAGAAGGATTTCCTTCAATATTAAAGCTTTGTTTCTTTTCGTAATCTTTACTTAGAAAGGTTTAGAAAAACTAGTGCTATCAAGAGACAAGTCACTCAGTAGTCTACGAGAAGTGCGGATGTATTAATTCGTGCTCTCCGATGTTTGTGAATTTTAGCGGTTAAAGTACGTGTGAATCGATGTTCTTTAAACTGTACGTTTCTCTAAATAAAAACTATTACGATGTTTTAATTATTTTATTGCTAGAGACGCTTGCGTGTTAAATATTTCGAATTGAACATTTAAATTATATATTTGACATAATGTTTCTTCAGTACGAGACCACAGTTTTCGTATACTCGCGCCAGCAGTCGGATGCACGCGTTACGTGTGCGTTGAGCGCGGGTGTTCTCACATTGGGGAGCGATGGCCTCCAAGGCCGGCGCCGCAGCTGACAACGCAAGGTTTTCACGGAATGAAGAAACGCGAGAATCTAACACTAGAGTAACACGACAAACTAAGAAAATTCAAACACACAAGGGGCTAGATAAGAATGCCCAAAATGCAGCAGATGGTATTCATGAGATCATAAAATATTATAACCTGAATCAGAAGAAAATAACGGCAAGTATATTAGAGGAAATCAATCACGAAATATCAACAATAAAAAAGTACGTTGAATTATCTCCTTCCAAAAATAGTCATCGATAATACCTGAGGGTACTATTGAGCAATTGATAGAAAAAATGACTAATTTGGTTATTGATTCCACTAGAAAATTAACGATCCCGGCAACAACCTACACTAAGGCTGCAAGCACTAGCAAAGAGTCGACAGTGATAACTTGCCACGAAAAATTGACCCTGAGATAGTAAAGTCGACATAATAGCTTCCGAACGAAGGGTTGGAAGCACTGAAGAAAGCTATCAAATTCCCTCTAAAAAGGCAATTAAGGTAAAGTGGTTTAAACTCCTAAGAAAAATGCAATTTTCCATATGGCAACGAATGAGGACTGAAACTTATTAGAAGACACTATCTTGAATATTCCAGAATTACAAGTGGAAGAAAATAAGAAAAAGTAACCGAAATGTATTTATATGTATATATTTCCTGCATTTATATTTATGAAACGGTCGTGTTTGTTAAGACCGAATTACTGAAGTGCCACCCTTGCTTCATACGAAACAGTCTCGATCACGAACACTACTCGCAATAGTAATAATATTCATCGCCCTAGAGTGTCAACCACTCTTTGCCAAAAAAGGACCGTATCATTTGGAAATCGTTCTATATAATTCCCTGCCCAAGAATATAAAAGATATTATGAAATTGAATCTCTTCAAATCCGCGGTTAAAAACTACCTCCTACACCACCGCTTCTACAAAGTAAAAGCATTTATTGATTTTAATAAAATTTATATCCGTCTTGTACTTTATCACGTCATTGCTGTAATACTTTTTAAATAACTTATAACGATTTCAAAAACTATTTTCTTGCATGATTGTGTTGTCTTATGGCTCATATTATTTGAGTTTTATGTGTACTCAACTTTGGCACGGTTGCGTACATTAATTCTGTAGCCCTGTCGCGGCCCGGGTTTTGCTCCGGTTCCCCTTCGGGTAGAGGCGGATTTCTTATACAGGTTCTCTAGACTTGTCTAGGGGCATGTTTATTGTAATAATAAATCGTGAATTTATAGTTATTTCAATTCTTTTGATTTTTAAACACTATATTCAGAATAATCTATAGTTCGATAATAATTTGTACATGTAAATTTTTTGCGTAATATTACAAACATATTGACATTCTATTAGTATTATGACTCGCAGCTAACTTTTTATCATATCTAGGAATTTTTGCTGAAATTTTTGAATCCGCCTCTGCCTTAGGCTTCCCAGTTTTAAATGCAAATACGACCCTCCCAATTTTCATCTTGTATTTAAAATGTAAATGTTTTAAAATGGTTAGACGGAAGAGCAGACCTTAAGGTCTGAGTTTTGCCAAAATAAAGGTATTTTTATTATTATTATTATTATTATTATTATTATTATAGGGCCCTTGGTCAGAATTGATGGGATGGTCCCTTGCTTGCTTCCGGAGAGTAAATTAGTTTATTGTCCTCCACGTGGTCACACGCGGTTTGTACTGCTTTTTTGACAATAAATTTATTATTATAATTCACGGCATACTCAAATAAATAGACGAGCAAACCTTCCTGGAAGACCTGATAAAAAATACTTTCCATTAGTTGATGTCCAAGATTTCAGAGTAAGATATAAAATTGGTGCCAAGGCGACCGCTAAAAACTGCTCCAGGATTTTTGAGTTGCAGCCTTTCTGTTGGCGAGCAGCAGTCAACATAGGACGAGTATTCGTGTGTTAGCAATCCTTTAAAATTGAGAACCATGTAAGTGTAGCACGTTGCTTTGCATGCCAGAAATTTGAACATTCAGCAGCTAATTGTAGGCATGGTACAGTCACATGTTATAAGTGCCGTGGGACTCATGATTCCCGTCAATGCAGATCGGAAGAAAAAGGAAATAGCTGCATCAATAGTATTAGAAAAGATCTAAAAGTACTCAACCATAACATGAATGACAAAAACCACCCTACATATGTTAAGGCCTTCGGAATCGAAATTGAAAGAACAAACCCTAGTAATTGATTTTATTTTTAAGTTTTTCTTATATTCATCCAAAATGCTTAATCTTGATCCTGCTAATAGGGATGCATATTGTATGTTTTGCCCAAACCTGACTATATGGATTTCTTCCACTTGAGAGAATTAATTCACAATAACGTGGAAAATTTTAACTTAACGTTATCCAATAAGGGAGGATTTATAATAATGCTTGCGAATATCACAAGTCTTAATAAAAATTTTAATTCTTTAAGACTTCTCATTGCTTGTTTCATTTAAAATACCTTATATGATAGCATATATGGAAACATGGCAATTAAAACAGACATCTTTTATAAATATTTCATGTTATGATTTCCATTGTAATAAAAGCTATTTAAACCAATCTGATGGCGTCGTGTTGTATATAAACAAAGATATAATCCCAAGTGTTGTCACGGATTGATATGACAATCTAAAAGTTTTAAATGCTGTAGTTTTAATTAATGATACGGCACAAATCAAAAGAAGTGGTATGTATAGGAGTCACGAGCTAAAGAGGAAAGAATTTATTGAATGTACAAGACTCCTCCTTCACAAAAAAACCAATTTGATGAATTTAATAATCAATATATTATCCATAGACCGAGTCGAAAGCAGATAAAAAATAAGCCTAGAAATGATTGGATTAATAAAGAACTGATTAACCTTACCAGAGAAAAAAAAAGATGCTTTGTATGAAGTGAAAAATGAACCTAATAACATTGTATTAAAAACTGTTACGACATATTTTCTAACAAACTGCACAATAAATTAAGATAAGCAAAGAGAAATTTCGAAAAAACTAAAAAACTCGATAACGACACCAAAAAATTACGTTTTCTCGTGAACGAGAAATTGGGTAGAAAATATGACATTAGTAGAAAGATTGATACTCTTGTTGTTGATGGAAAAGAAAATGATAACAAATCGATATTGCAAATCAATTTAGCATTTTTTTCCAGCTGTTAGCTTCAATCTAGCTAATGTAATGTTACAAACTCATTCAGCATTTTCTTCTCCCTTGCCACAGTCTAATGACCGATATATTTTGTGTATCCACCTGATGAAATAGAAATTATTAAAACAATTAAATCATTGAAGGGTTAAGCTTGCGGTTTTGATAGTATGAGGTAAATTGAAAATGATTTCCAATTTTATAAGTAAGCCCCTCGTTCACATTTTTAATTTATGAATTATTAAGGGTGCATTTTCCAAGGCAGTTATTGTACCAATTTATAAATCAGATGATAAGTCTAACGTGTCAAACTATAGGCCCATTTCAGTTTTACCAGTTTTATCAAAAAAATTTGAAAATTTGTAATTTTTAATAATTTTTAAATTCTTAGACAGTACAAATTATCTTTCTGATATGTAATTTGGCTTAATAGAGTGTAGAGATTCCGCTTCAGCCCTTTCATGCGTTAAAGATTTTATATATTGCAATTTAGATAAAAGTAAACCAGTAATTGCTGTTTTCTTGGATTTATCATAGGCTTTTGTTACAGTTGACCAGAACTTACTATTAACTAAACTGGAGAATTGCGGCATCCGTGATCCAACATTAGATTTATTAATAGATAACTTAAATGGCAGAATACAAGTTATAAAAAATTGATAATACCAAAAGCAATACAAAGAGGGTTGCAACGGGTGTACCACAGAGATCAATTATTGGTCCCTTATTACTAATCCACATTAACAGCATTTTCAATGTAGTTCCATGTGGTAATATTGTATCATACGCATATGATACAATAATACTAGTTTCAGAGAATACATGGGACAAAACTGCGGTTACCAACAATTACCTTACTGTGGTCTATAACTGGCTTGTTATAAACAAGCGAACCCTAAATATAGATAAATCAGTCTACATGAATTGTAGCATGGAGTGCGGCGTATGAAAGAAATATTTGGCCTCTTAAAATATTGAGGGATAGAATTTTGAAAATAATTACTGATAAAAATGTAAAAGAAAACCTCTCAAACTCAGACACATATATAAATTTAACTATATTCGGTTACACTAAAATGAAATTAATTTATATTTCGTAAGATTTCATAAATCTACTAGGTTTAAAACTCTAAGTCCTCCTACAGAAAATTTAGAAGTTGGAAAAAACGTTCTATATATAATCAATTTCTCAGTTCAATAAATTACCACATGCACTAAAATCACTTAATTGCATTCAAGGTTCAGTCTATAGAAATATGAAAGATCACATTGCGCTGGAATAAACATCGCCCAAATCATATCTCACTGAACAGTCATCCTAATATTTAAATATGTCTTTCACTCTCGTACATTTGTTTCATTTTAATTTCACCCCAGATTTTACCGGCGTTCATCTTTGTTAGTAAGAACTTATGTAAGGTATTTGACAGATTTTGCAATTAGTTTTACAGTTGTATTTTATTCAGAATCCTATTTTATACTTATATTATGACTTATGGATTTTTGTGACGTGTTTCATCTTCTGTATTGCCATTACAGTTGAATGTTTGAAAGAACTGTTAACATTTATCATATTTCATTTTTATTTCTCTACATTTTGTTCATATATCTACCTAATTTCAATTTATATTCCAGTTTTATTGAATGCATGTTTTTCTTAATGTTCATGCTTTCAAGTATGACAGTTTGTATTTGTTTTATTATTAATTTCGAACTTTTATTGCAATGAATATTAATTTTAGATGATAAAGTACATTACCTTTTTTATTTCATGATTTGTTCTACAGTACTTGTTGTAGATTATCCATGTATTTTAGCCAATTTACTTCTAAGTTGTTTCTGTAAACCAATTTTTCATTGCAGTTCCACGTACAGGTTACTTTTAACTTCCTGAGGAATATATGTATATGTATATGTATATATATATATATATATATATATATATATATATATATATATATATATATATATATATATATATATATATATATATATATAT
>NNCF01126387.1:2398396-2423845 GCA_002313205.1 Laupala kohalensis | reverse complement strand
TATATATATATATATATATATATATATATATATATATATATAAAAGAAAATTCCCCAGTTTCAGAAAGTGTGGCCATGAATCCTCTCAGGAGGAACTTGTTATTTACAAAAATGAGTAATTAACACGAGTAATGAATAAAAAATACATTTTGTGAATATATGAATTAATAAATATGAATTAATAAACAATGACTTTTTGAAGTTTAATTTAGTTGGTAACTTCAATTGAAGCCTCTCCAGCCATGTCCGCAAACAAGCTAATTTCGGTCCAGTGCACCCTTTAACACTGTTCAACGCCCACTACACCTTGTAGCACTTACGATGTGATAATCACGGAACATATAATCACGGTCCATAGAATCGACCGTCGGATTCTGACCGTTATCCACTAACAAGAACAAGAGCGTTTACGGGTGTCAAGAACGTTCTTCAGAGGTCCATGGTGTGCTCCATGTCTCCAAGCACGATCCCGAAAGGACGCCTAGGGCACATTTTCCCCGATTATCCCGTCTTCCACGAGTCTCTGCTTTATCCTCATACTTTATCTGTCGTCCTCGCAAATTGTGCGATGGAGCAACAACGGTGCCTAAAGCGCGCTGCATAAGAGCACACACTATCCCACGCTCAGGGCGGTTGCGATAGGACGTCGTACGCGGAAGGTTTAGTGGAAGGCAACCAGAGATAACGTCCTCCGGGCAGCAAGAAGCGCTGCTCGTTTTGACGGAGCGCGCTCATAGAAACTTCTCACTCCGCGCAAGAGCTACGTTCATAGACTGCGCGGAGGAAAGAATAGAGAATTTGCGAAGATGCTCCATCCCTAGACGGAAATTAATGAAGGGTTAATAGGGTTAAGTGAATTTTTTTTGAAAACTTGTATTGGCTGCATGGATGAATACTGTAAGTGATTCGGAACACTGATCTGTTATGTGCAATTGTTAATATCGGTTTAAAAATTAAAATTTTTATTTTATTTTTCGAAAACAAGAGTATTAGAAATAAAAATAATCTCAAAAGACTGTTTTTCTAGCGACTTCTAAAATACTGCGTTACTATGTATTAAAATATTTCTAGCATTATTTTTAATTGGAGTAACAAAGTACAACGTAAAACCTATTTATCAGAAAACTTTCAACTGTTAGTTAACATCTTCATCCATTCAGCTCGTCAATTTTGATACCACAACCTATTTAATGCGTCAATTTGATGACTTGCACAAAACTAATGCGCAGTGTACCTGTGTATCTCCTTGCTTTATATCATTCTTATGCAACCAACAACTGTGGGAATACGTCAATTTGAAGGTGACTGAGCTCAAAAAAAGAACATTATCTGTTGACGTAAATATTATACACACTATAAGCATTCAAGATCAAAACGTTTTATTTTCAACATTAAAAATATGTTTAACGTAAAACCCTTTCTCGGATAATGTAATTAAACATCGTTAAATTAATAAAAAATGTGAAAACAAAAACACATTTAAAAAACGGTCACTGAACTGCTGAAGTTCCAATTCTCCTTTCTAAAAAAGTCAATTTCGTCAAAAAACTTCCATAATATGACAAAATCATAATGGGTGAAAGTAAGTGTAAAAGTAGCATTTATTAATTACAATAATAATAATGATAATAATAGTAATAATAATAATAATGATAGTAAGAGTAATAATAATAATAATAATAATAGTAATAGATGTATCCCCAATAACAGACCTGATATTGTTCTGTGCGATAAGGAATTGAAAACTGCATATCTCATTGACATAGCGCTACCTAATACGCACAACATCCAAAACACCATAGCTGAGAAGAAACGGAAATATTCTGATTTAAGTGATGAAATTCAAAAGATGTGGAAGCTTAGGAAGGTATATGTTGTACCAATCGTGTTGTCGACAACTGGTGTGATCCCTAAAGCCCTACATGAGAGTCTCAAGATCCTCGGTATAAGGAGAGAAGTGTATATTCTTATCCAGAAGGCAGCTATTTTGAATACGACACGAATAGTGCGTAAATTCTTTAGCCAAGAGTAAATAAGAGTACTTGATTTGTATCCGTACCTTATTTATACCAGCAGAAGCTGAGATGTATTAATGAAATAAAATAATAGTAATAATAATAATAGTAATAATAGTAGTAATAATAATAATAATCTGGGGGAGTTGCTAGTCTCCTTCTAGACGCCTCCGCAGGTGGTGGATGATGGAACGTTCGCTAGAAACAGAGAGTACCGGGGGATAAAATACCTGGGACGAATCAAAACTAGCACCAGCACCTGGGGTTGGCTCCCCCTTGTGGAGAGACATCGGCACCTAAAACTAGAAGTCAAGTCTCGGACACTCATGCCATTGCGGCTGCAGTTGGTGTAAACAGGGGACAGCCTCCTTTGGGACCAGGATCAGGTGATGATTCCCCATCGTATGAACCATCAGAAGCTCAGCAATATGAGACACAGAACGGCCACAATACATCCAAAAAGGTTGTAACTGCTGAACGTGCTTCCCAGGACAATAATCCTGGGCCCACCTCAGCAGAGTCACGTCGGAGAATAAAATGAAACAACGATACGAATGAATTCATTGTCAGAAATTATTTCCGGGTTATGAAAGAAATTCATAACACAAGTTGTTACGCCGAAGCACTTTGAACTTGTTTCATCCAGAACTACCCTAACCTTACACATATCACAACTCAAAACATTGTAGATAGGAAAAACTACATTCCCAATGAAAGTAGACAGCGAAGACCCATGCCACAAACTATAATGGATCATATCAAACACGAAGTTGACATACAATATACAGAAACCACATCTGAAACAAGCCAAGAAGAAAGGACTCAGATGAGTTCAATAAATGAATCAGAAGGAATACCAATTACACATCAAATTAGCAGAGAAGAAGTGTTAGAAGTCAGTGCTAACATAGATATTATTGCAATTAGAGAAAGGTTAGAAAAAAATCTCATAAAATATAACCGCAGTGAAACTGACACACTACCAGCAATCCGTAAACTGTTCAGAACCAAAAAGCTCATCAAACTAACAACATTAATGAATGAAAATGTCCTAGCAGACTACGCAAACCAAAGAGAAGAACTCAAAGACTTGCAACATGTGACATATATTGCAGCATTAACAACCAGCGAGATGTGTATAGGAAAATCCATAGTAAACATCAATCGGGAAACATTCAAATCGCAAAAAGAACCCATATGGATGATAAGACTGTAAACTAAAATAGAAACTATTAGGCAAGATATAGGTAGGATGAATCAATACTTAAAAGGAAACAGGGGAAAAATAATGAAAAACATAGAGAAATGCAAAATTAGATATAAACATCACACTAATTATGATTCACTAAATCGAACTATGGAAGAGCATATCGACACCGCCAAACAAAGATTGAATGTATATGCAAAACGGTTAAAGAAGTATAAAACCAGCTTGACAAGGAAAACACACTGTTTAATAAAAACAAAAAAGGATTTACAAAAACTTACTGACTAAATGCGCAATAGAAGGAACACCCCCAACCACAGAAACTGTTGAACAATTCTGGTCAGATACATGGTCAACAAGAACCACTTATAAACCAAATACGTCATGGCTACATGTGGTAAAAAAGGAGACAGAAAGACTGACACAGATGGAAAACCCAGTTTTATCAGCGAATGAACTTGGAGAAATAATCTCTAATACCCACAACTGGAAATGTCCCGGACTAAAACTACTGGATAAAAATGTTCACGTCACCCAGAAAAGTTAAGTATCCAGTATTACTTAAAATAAACAATTCCATAATACAACACCCAGAAATATTACCAGAAGAATTATGTACAGGAAACACCTACCTCAAATCCAAAGAGAGTGATACAGATAATCCCGCCAAATATAGACCAATCACATATCTCAACAACTACTACAAACTCATCAAAGCCAGCATTAGCAAGAAGATACAACACAGCGCAAATGAAAATATTATTGCAGAAGAACAGAAAGGAAGTCGACCCAACTCAATGGGATGTAAAATACAACTCTTAATAGATGAAGTCGTGATAAATCTTGGTATCCAGAAACAATGAATTATAGCTACAGGATACATAGAGTACAGAAAGGTGTACGATATGATACCCCACAGTTGACTCCTTTACACATTACACCTATACAAAATCCACCCAGTGGTAACAAAGTTTTTCGAAAACATTATGACAAAATGGAGCACCTGACTCATCCTTTCCAGCAACAAAAGTAGAAGCGGAGAAAGTATCCAAATCATCAGCAAGACCTCTAATACAACTGAAAACAAAATACGCATCAACAGAGGAATATTTCAAGGGAATTCAATCAGTGGATTACTTTTTTGCTTGGCTTTAAACCCTTTATCCAATATCCTCAAACAAGCGAAGAGTTTAGGATTCAATATCAAGAACAGAAATGTGGAATGCTGTTTCACTAATTTAATGTACATGAATGACATCAAAATTCACGCAAGAAATGCAGAAACTCTGAAAAAGATATTGAAAATTATAAAACAATTTATCAATTACATCAGAATGGAATTTGGTATAGATAAATGTATATTACAAAACCTTGTTCATGGTAACGTTAAAGAGACAACACTGTACACTACAGTAAAAGATCAAGATATAGAACAACTAGAACTTAATGAACTGTACAAATACTTGGGTGTAATGCAAATAAATAAAATAGAATCAGTTAATTGGTTAATGAACGGAAAATTATTCCCAGAAACAGAAGGCTTCATAGTATCAATGCAAGACGGAGTCACACCAACCAGAAACTACAGGAAAATAATCCTGAAAGAAACCGGAATCACAGATTCATGTCGCCGATGCAACCAAAACAAAGAAGCTCTCGAGTGTGTCATTGATGGTTGCACACAGTTGGCACAAAATGATTACAAAACTAGACACGACAACATGGAAAAAATAATTCACCCGGAAATTGCAAAATCACTGAAATGCATTAAGAATCCCACACCACCAGGTCATCAGTATAAACCTCAACCAGTTCTGCAAGACGATTTGAAGTCAAATATTTTTACTGGGACAGAAGCATTCTCACTGACCTAACAACAATTCACAACAGGCCTGATATCATCCTTTGGAAAAGAAAAGAATCAAAAGTGTATCTCATCGATTTTGCTGTCGTAAATTACAACAACCTAGAGAAAACAAAGAACGACAAAATACCAACAACTAGCCTTTGAAGTAAAAAAACTCTGGAATGTTCAAGAAGAGATCATGGTGCCTATCATTTTATCTAACCTAGGACTAGTACCCCAAACCCCGATCAATTCCATTAAAAAACTCGAAATAAACACCAATATAATAAGTAGATTGCAACACAGCGTCCTTCTGTCCTCAGCCCTCATTACCAGAAAGTTCTTGGACCACAAACAGATTCTTCCTCCCAGCAGAACATGATTTAATAATCCACTGCTGAGAGAAAAACCAACATAAGTTGATAAAACTAAATGAAATAATAATAATAATAATGATAATAATAATAATAATAATAAGAAGAAGAAGACGGGTAAAATAATAGTTCAACCATACTATTCTTACGTAGAACCTAATTAAAATGTATTAAAATCGTGAACATTTTTGTTCGTGAAATTATGATGTAATCTGAGTTTTCCTGGCACTGAAAATGTATTTTTCAACAGATAAATACACTTTTTATGTATTAACTCCACTCCGAGAATAGGATAACGGTTTAGAACTCTCGATTCTAAAGCTGTTTTGAAGCGGTGACTTGCAAAACGATACAATTCGGTGAGCAGTGACTCGGGACTAGCGGACAAGTGACACTGCCTTTGGTGCCTTAAGCAGAGGTAGAGACAAATATGTGCGAAGATGGGTGTGTGAGGTTCATCTTAACCCCGTCAATAGTCGCACGTATGACAATTTTCATCCATTTGAAGAAATCATCTTTTCTTTCTGAATGCAGACGTAGCAACGCAGAGTACGTTCAGGTTAATAAACTTTAAAATGTGTTGCATCATCTCAAGATGTATCTATCCCGCGCGGTTTTCTTCAAATTCCGTAACAATGAGTTTTGGATGACACGCGTTATCCACTCTACTTATTCCGTAAGTACTTTAATATCCTTGCAAAGTATATTTTATGAGGCTCCAATCGGAAGCGATTAGTTCCGTAAGTACTTTTGATTTACGTAAATTTTAACGATCATATTTTTAATGAAAAATTAAATTAGAGATATTTTTAAGTTTCTTACTAATTCAACAATGGTAATAAAAAAAATTTTCCACTTAAATTTCTATTTTAAAAGTGGATGACGAATTTCACGGGCAAGAATTTAAAATATTTCTTCCTCTTTGATCGTGAAGGAAAAAACCTCACTCAAGTTGCAAGATAAATAACAGAATATATTACATTCACAATTGATATAAGTTTTCCTGAAATCTCAGAAAACCTCACACAGACAGCAAACATATGTGAAATTGATCTCTGATTACTTCACAGATACGTCCTATACAGATAGTTGTCTTCAGCAAACCACCACAATTTATCGAGGAAACACAAAGATGCCCAGTTTAACCCACCAGCACGGTTTTCGTTAGCTCGTGGGGTTGGGGATTCGGATAACATTTGATTACGCGGTCGGCCAACTGCCCGCAGCGAACTCACAAAAGGGTAAATAACAAATATTGCCACCGCAAATTCCAGAATTCTAATTCCTACCTCAGTTGAGATATTTTTCTCAGACAATTTTTTTTAGTTGTAGTTGATGTTCTGAAGAATATCACAGAAAACTCAGCTAAAAGTATTTACAATAAAGTAATAGTTTTAATAAAACTAAACACATTTAACGTCATACATTAACAATATTTTTCAATTTTCCGATAAATATCACCAACGTGTTGGTTTTTGAGTCACTACCAAAAATCAACATAGTGGGAAAATACAGAAATGACTTACAAAAGTTTAGCGCGCGCCACGTACGGGCTGTCGGCATCGGACCGGCATTTTTCAAGGGCGGTGTATTCACCGCATGATCGTTTGGACTACCATTCTGAATTTTGGATCGCAGTTGGGCGTCCTATTGGACGAAAGAAACCATTCTCATAGGTGCAAAGGGTTAGGATCCTGGAACTAACCACCGCTCGCCACCCGCATTAAACATGCTGTGGTTTGTATTGAACAAAATGTAACTTCTTTTTTTTAATAGTACCGCAAAGATTTTAGTATATTCGAATTCTTCTCAAAATTAGAAGAAAAAAGTTTTCAAAATTTATAATGTTTTGAATTTGAATGAACTTTATTAATGAAATCTTTCGACACTGTGAATATAGACGTAAAACTCAGAAAATCCATTGAAACATTGTAAAGACAGCAGATGTAAATTACCTCATTCATTTATTGATGTCAAAAATGTAGTAGTGATTTATAATTTAAAAAACAATGAAATAAATTTATTCGCAAGGAAAAATAAAAGTCCACTAAATTTTCCCATCTCTTTGATCGTACTGTCGATCGCATTGTGAAATTGAATACTGTGTTTCACGACTATAAAAAAATTGGGAAGACAAAAACTGAAAGTAGGTCTGAGCTTGCTATTATATGTGCAAAACTCAATTTGTGCACTGAAAAAACATCTGAACCTACGAAACAAATCTCTCAGCCGAGTTTCAAACTAGCTATTATATTGTTTGTATTCTCTATTAGGCCAACTTAGGACTACGGTAACGAGTACTAGTAAGGTTCAGTTTGTGAGTTTACACACTAGCGACATCGTGAATTTGGGAGAGGAGGAACAGCAACTAGACAGAACCCAGATTGCTGTATTCAAGTTACAACTACGGTTGTTAGCCGCAGAGGGTGAACTTTTCATGCGCCACAGCTATTTAAACTGAGACAAGGAAATGAAAAGCTACAAATTTTATCTTGCCCCGCCGGGGTATCGAACCCGGGAATTCTTGGTGACAAGCAATCACACTGACACAGTCGTCCTGACGAGGCTTAGCTATTATATTATTATTATTTTTATTTTATTCCGTTTAGGAACTCAGCTTTTTCTGCTGGTCGTAGAAAACCAAGCACACTCACTGGATAAACCAAGCACACTCACTCTGGATGATCCAAAACTTTTCTGGCCATTCTTGATGTATTGAGCAAAACAGCTTTCTGAAGTTGTACATAAATGGTCTTACGCAATTTTTATTATTATTATTATTATTTTATTTCAGTTTTAATGAGCACATTATACTAAAAATATTAATGTTAATATAAATAATAGTCAATATTTTGTAACGGGGAGCCATTAAAAAAAATGCTGTTTTAGGGCTCGCCAACGCCAAGGTCATTAGAATCCTTTACAAATAGAATAATTAGACACAATATTTGCGGAGCTCTGAATATCAAATATCTATTTTTTTCTGCTTTCTGTAGTACACTCTTCTTGTTAATATGATGTTCTCTTACAGATCTCCCCTATTCCCATTCTATTCACTTAGTTCAGCTAGAAAAGCTCGTTGACACGTCTTCTCTTGAAATCTATGCGGTGCATCGAGAGCTCACTTGATATGCTCTTCAATTAGCGAGGGTAGAAAACGCACGATGAGAAATACAAAACGCGGGTGGAGTTACCGAGCAAACGCATTGGGGTGGAATATTACCCATACATTAGTAGACAATCTCCTCTCAGATCACTAATCGTTAATCGTGTTTTATACAGGTGTCCAAACACTCTGTAATATGATAAAATCACAACATATACACTATCTATAACAAGTCATAAACTTACCTTGTAATATTTTGCAAAAGATGAGTCACTTGAAGATTCTCATGTCAATGCTCTCTTGTCTATACTTTAGTTAAAGGGGTTATTCGCAATTCAAGACATGAAAAAAATGAACTTAACTAAGATGATCCTACTTAAAGTAACATAGTAAGACAACCATGAGTTCATTATTCATTTGATAGCACTCTAGGAAATTTCAACAAATTGTACGATTTCTCTCATTTTTTGCGGAAAAGTCATCTGCGACCCCACTATGTGGCTCTCGGTTATGCATGGCCCAATTCATAGTCAGTTTGATCGAGATGTCATATTTCGACGCAGAGCTGAACCGGAGTCCATGTAACTTTTCGTTCAGTTTGTCTGCGAATCCTCGATTAATTCACATATTTATTTCACGAGCATGTGGTTCGATACATTTTTCTTACCCACTAGTTTCCGTAGAACCTGAATCTATCCATATTGTTTTTGGTTTCAGAATTGCTGCGGTAAAATTACAATCAAACACGAACACTGACACATTAAATATCTTCGTTTTAGTTTTATTGAATTTTCGGCCCACGAAACGCTGATTACTAAAGAGAAAAACATTTTTGTAAAAAGTACATCGAAACAGAGCATTTTATTTCGAAAGAAGATACAAATTAAGATGCATAGTTTGATATTTTAATACTTAAACTGTTTAAGAAAACAAAAACACTGTGGAAGTAGGAAATTGCTGAAATTGTGAATGCTCAAAACATCAATTACCTCACGAAGTACAGAAAATGTTCAGAGAAAACATATTCTTTATTATTTGATTCCTTAAATCAATTTTGAACCAAATTATTCAATTATACGAAGATTTCACCTTTACCCACCAATTAAAGAGCTGATATCAACGTGTGCAATAATTATCATTACACAATTACGAAATGTGTGTCTCATATTAAAAATAACAGATGCAACAGTAGAGTTTGTATACAATAGCAATTATTTTTTGCCAATGGATCATGAACCTTACAAATAAATATGAACCTGCCTCTATGCGTATGAATACAAATACATATATTGTGTCCGCATTAATTGTGAGTTTAGAAGAAATATTTATTTTGCATATCGAAAAGAAACGTGGTTTTCCTGTTTATAAAATCTCTGTCGTATAATAATTCAAATTAGAATATATCTGCAGCATAAAATAGGTATATTATAGATTTTATTTCACCCAGCTTCTTCACGAGATTTCGTCAAATTTTATGTTTCTCTCAGATTTGTTATTTCACTCTTTTAATCAACAGCATCCATCATATTACGTAAATGAGATTTCTACAAATATTACATTATGTAAATGAGATTAAAAAATAAATTGTAATCTGGCGAGGTCAACTTGTCAATAAACGTAGTATTGTGAAATTGTCAATGAATTGTGTAGTATTTGAATACGATTCAAAGAGAGAGATATCCTTCCAAGCAGTAAACAATGGAAAAATCTTCAGAAGTAGAACGCACACTGTCAAATATGCAATGATACATTTTGTAGATTTTCGGATATTTCTCATACAATCTTTTGCGCTTTTGCATACTTCAAAGTGAAGCGATTCGAAAATCAACACATAACCCGTGACATATCCGTTCTGAAGAGATCGGAACCTGTTAGCAGAGAGCATGGCTCCAAACCTTGCAAGAGGCAATTGAAATGTGGAGAGGAGTTGTCCATTGCAAGGATATCGTCTTAATCAAGTCGCCCACCCCACCGGTGGATCTGTTGGCACCCCTTCTGTTAAGACCGTCTACTCTGTGGAACAACCAGCGCTTCAGTGCCGACCAGAGAACTGTCTCCTTAAAGGCGGACCAATCTCACGCCTTCTGGGAGCAGGAGGCTTATCAGACGCGACACCCTACCGATGGACTAATTGGAGACCGCACCCAGTCGGACGCCACTCTGCAAATCTCCCAACGTTGGAACACCACAATTCCCTCGACGGAGGCAGTGTCTAGATCTCTCCATTCTACAAAAGATTCAGTTAGTTAAGGTTGCATCCCAATACATAACGCAAATTAATGGTAAAGAAAGATGTAAACCAATGCATTTGGGCGAGAACAACAAACACACGTTCAATTAAAGTTACTTGAAATCATCTTCTCAACGAGTGTATATTAAAAGTTACAATTGCAATAGAGAAAATTTTCTAATGACCAATTTTTTCTATAGTTTTTGCGCAATTATGAGCCGTCCAGTTTTTACACCAAATTATTTTCATTTTCATTTAGTTAGGTCTGATAGTGTGAGTGTTATGAATTATTAGTATATATTTATTCGTAAACAGTTTACTCAAAGTATTCCGTTCACTGATTCCAACCAACATAAATAACGATTTGAAACTGTAATGTGAATTATTTATAAATATAAACTATTCATCGAATTTATTTACAAGTAAAAAATTACAAAATAGGATAAAATTAGTCTTTAAGTAATATTTTATTATCGAAATAATTAACCGCATTTTCTTGGAGAAGCTGTAGAGATTTCACATAGTGCAGATATGATTCAAATTTCATGTGGCGTTGAGGTAGTATACGTTTTTCATTTAAATCGACTCAATGATGCGAAGCAAAAGTTGTTCTGGTTAGTACGTACTTCTGGTTAGTAGATACTTCTGGGATTGTGTTATTCTGAAAGAACTTTTAAGACTCTTGTCCTTAAAAGTATCAATATTTTCCCCAGCCATTCACGAAATATTTGTATGATTTAAAAACTTAAAAATCAGGTTTGTATTCCTAAACATGATTAATTTGTAAAACCAAACTTTGCTGAGCTCAGTTTTATTGTACTTCTATTGAACTTTATGTATTACTGTAAACTTTTGTTCAACAAAAATTATTTAATAGCAGAAAGATATCTTCGAGGATTGGTCAACAATAAAAAAAAGGATTCATTCTTTTACAACGCCAATGTTGCAGCAAAAGAAAGAATCCTTTTTTATTGTTGACCAATCCTCGAAGATATATTTCTGTTATTTAATATATTGGTCAAGATCAACATCAAAATTATTAAATGTTCATAGATGTAAATGCATACATTTAAAATAATTATTCTTGGATTTTCCGCTAGTGTAGTCATCCTCTGAGTTAAAGTTTGGTGAAATTTAGTGAATGATCTTATGACTATTTATTCTAACTTTATTAATCTTTCGTGGGCCCTGCACAGGGATGTGTTCACCGGAGCAGGCTAGGTGGAAGTGATACACGAACTTCGGGTGGTGAAACGGGTGTTGCAGGTGATAATTCTTCGTTCGTAGAAGGAGGTTCTGCATCAGAGTCCCAGTCCGTAGCCATTTTCAACCAGCCATAGATGATATTATAGATTTTTTTGGAATTCAACAACTTAGATTGAATATAGAAGATCTATTATTAGTATCATTATTAATTTTTTGACTGGTTCCAATACTAGTCATTCTTATATGTTACTCTACAGCAGAGGTGTTCAGCGATTGGCCCTTCGACGAATGTTACGGCATCAGCTAGCAACTGCAGGCAGCGTTGAAAGAGGTAGGGGGTAGTGACTCGAGCGCTTCTCTGAAATATTTACGAATATCCACGAAACAATGTGTTCTCTTTCAAAATTGCACGAGTAGAAATAACTATATATTATGTATGTCATAATTGCTACCATTTTTCCGTAGATATCAGCATGCTTTCTCTACGATGATGATTTGCTCAACTCACTAAGCGTCTCCCTGAAGTTAGAATTGGTTTCTTCCGGGTCGTTTCTCACATTTTCATCAAGATTGATAAATAGAATATCAGTGGACCAAATTGTATATCTTGTTGTTATATCCACAGCAATATAACTCTAACCGCCTCCTCTCACAGTGCACAGGCTCCGTGAACTGCTGTTGCTGTCGCCACCGTAAGTGGACGAAGTCTATGTATGGAGCGCCGCGAAGACGATGCACAGAGATACGTTTGCACTGTTGTCATATTTCTTAACTCTAACAATTGTTCTTACGGCTCTTCGGCTGTCAGCTCCTACATTTTGGCAACGTTAGGAACGACTACTTCACTCCCGATTCTCTCTTAAAATACTTGGTCACTCGGAAAACTAATTCCCTGACTTGCTTATACAAAACCTGCCGTTTCCCCTATGTTCCGAACATGTAAATGCACCAACGATATATCTTTTCAACTTTCTTTAAATAAAGCAACAAGAAATATCTTATCTTCTTTCTTTATTTTAGCCAACAATTACTGTTGATCATACTACTTCTGTAGGAACCAAAATATCTAAGAAATTACTCACTGGACTGCTCACTGAAGCTCAAGAGAGAAATGACGCTATTCGCTATACTCTGTCCTACTTTTCTGAAGGCTACAACGCACTGGAAACCATGTGCCATTATTCGCGACGACTGCAATGGTTCACGTGCAGGTCATTCACGAAAAAACAACGCGTGAATTTCCGTTCTCGAGTGACGAGTAAAACATTCAAACAGCATCCTGTCATTACTCACAAGTTCCCCATATGTGATATGTATCAAACGGTATACACTGGCATACAAAACAAACATTGACTCAAACAAATATTCTTTCCTTTATATTATATTTATATGTTAAAAAATACTTATATGTTCAATGTTCTCAAGCCACGCTGTGGATTTTAGTACCAACAAAAAGTTCGGACATATTTTTATTATTTGTATTATGTAACTAGTATTTGCTTTTTATAGAGTTAAGTTCCAATTACAAAAAATTCAATAATTGAACCACCCTATAGAAACTAACAAAAATGAATTGCATTACCTGTATAATCAATGGAGAAGAACTCACTATCAGACAAATAACATGAACAATATAAAATAAATACAAAAGAATAACCAGTCCCATAACCTGAATGCTGCTCATTCGATGATACATTTACAATTCCCCATACTTATACATAGTCAAATATGAGAACAGTCCCTTAGTTTTAACAAATACCCATAATTCGAACGAGAAACATAATCAGAAATATCCATTAAACTCTTTCACAATTTTTGGCATTATATTTGTCACCTTTAACCATCTACCAAGTACTATTTAAAATTCCAATAACTTAAGTATTTGTTCTGAATAACTAAGGAGTTGGTTATTGAAATATGCTGATATTGATATTCCGCGTTCTCCAATAAAACTTATAAAGCCTAGGCTTATGTAACTTGATTTAGACATCACAGTTCTTATAAATCATCTAAACAAGTAGTATATGATTTATTCAGTAATGTTTTGAGTAGGATTAAATAGTTAACTGCTGTAGTATTAAGAACGGTTACCCCGACTCAGGTTCTGCCTTTAGGAAAACATATTTCTCATAATAAACTCAATTATTATAGGTCTGGGTGGAAATGGTATACGGTTATGGAAGGCGAACGGGTGGTGTAGTGGTTGACACCCCTACGACCAATGCAGATGTCCCGGGTTCGATTCCCGGTTCGTCGCCATTTTTACCTGACCGGAAATTATCGCATATCTTCTCCACGAGTAGGGTACCCAGAAAAAATATATACAAACTTAATTATGTTTTCCTTGATATAATACAGTATTATTGTACCATAAATTTTAACTGTCATTGTGAGGAATAAATTAATTTCTCTATGTTTTGTCCCATGCAACAATGATAAGACGGGGAAATTTACCCTCCACACTCCGAGCGTCAGTGTCTTGGGTGCACAGCACAACGCGCGTCGCTTGTCGCTTGTGAGCAGGTGATCAGCATCCTCTTGGGCTGAGACGACACAAGCGACGCCCCGAGGGTTCTCATTCTACACCGCAGGAGAAAGGCAGAGGTCACAGGAAATCAACGCGATAGTGGGTTGACTCTGGGGAGAGAATTTTAGGATTGGGTTATCTTGTTGCTCCGGGCCGGTAGTGATCCAGACGATCTAGTAAAATGAACAGAAAACATTTCCCATTTATATCCCATTGTTAAATAATTAACTGATTTTAATAAAAGAAGTCTATGAGAGTTTCCATTTCCCAATAAATCTTGTTTTCGGATGATGTAAGTGGTATTAATCCCTATTCTACTTCATGACGCCATTATTATAATACTCTAGATACTCATTCAATTCCTTTTATCGTGCACATATAAGTGTCTGCATAATATAAGTGTTTGATCCTTTTTTGTACAAAATAGTTGAACCTTGGCACAGTGGTGTACATTATCTCCGAAGCTCCATCCTTGCCCGGGTTTTTCTCCTGTTTTCCTCGGGGCAGTTGCGGATTTTCCATAGGTGACACTGTCATTAATACTTTTTTTATCATTAATCTCGAATTTGTACAGCACATAATATCTACGATTCATTTTGGAATAATAAATGGATAACTACGTATTTTTTTAAAAAAAATTTTTCAAAAATATTAAATCCGCCACTGCCCATGGACCCTTGATCGGAATTAATGGGATGGTCCCATGTTTGTTTCCTGATAGTAGCTTAGTTTGTTATCCCCCTCGTGGTCAAACGCAATTTCAACTGCTTTTTCTACAATAAAGTTTATTTATTTATTTATTTACTTATTCATTCTATACGAACCAAATAAACAAAACTGTATAGAAAACACTGAATATTGAAGAGAAAAACAATAACCCATAACCGATAAATCATTCCACAGCATATGTGCAACACACATTTGTTCACAGATCAAAACTTCCCTGGGCTTCACAATTTAACACGATACGGTTACTAATATAAATCTTCAACACTAATAGCAGGAAACTACATTGAGTAAATGACGTAATCGACTTATGCATAATACAAGTCACACAAACGACCGCATTTATTATTTTTTTCTTAAGCAGTAGTGCGAAAGTGTAAGAAGGAAATTGTATTTTGATGATAAAACTTTTCCGGATACACGGAGATCCGGATGAATGAAGCGCGCACAAAAAAAATTCTACTGTACTGTATATTATAACACGTCTTGCAAGTTGCCTTTCGTTCACAAGAATGTTCTCGGCCGTTTTTTTGTGGATCAGGAAAAAAATATACATTGATGAAGTTCTATGCCGTCTCCTGCGCACTTATTATACCTTAAATTAACGTCTCTAGAATGAATAACATCATTATAATCACGTAACGAGGGAGATAAGGTTTTAACATGAGTTAAGGAATAAGAGTAGAATGTAGAATGACGGAAAGATTACTAAAAATTGAACATGCTAGTACAAAAGTTGAAGAATAATAGTTGCCACAATGCATTTATTTGTCCTAAAAATGTGAGAAGAATGGGACGTAGATCATAATCAACATCATGTTTTGCATTCACGCATTATTGTAATACAAAGTGAGTTGTAACGTTTGACACAAAAAAAGTTCATCAGGGTACGTGGATCAAATAACTAATAATTTTACATTATTCTTCAAATTTTACGAAAAAATTTAAATTGGAGTGTGCGAACTCTAACGAACTACTAATTAGTGATATACATGTGTTACTACTAAGAGCAATGCATAATGAGATTTTTATTCACTAAAAGTTAACAAAGTTAATATTCACAATTACCTCATTTAATTCTGTAGAACTAAATAATTTAATGTATTCAACTTAATACTAGGACAACTTCAATCCCTAAATTTTGTAACGCAGAACCGAAAACTGTAACATTCCAGAAGTCCAATATATACGAAAATGAAAACTTTCTTTTCGATTCTTTACAAACCAGTAAAACACAATGAACTATGTACAATAATATAATGAAAAACATATCGAAAGTTTCTTCAATATTCCCGAGCCGCTTCTTCAAACAAGTCGTACCTTCCACCGTTTCCCGTTAATTTCCAACGCTGAGGTCGGCGGCGCGCGCCTCGCTGTTTGTTGATGGCTGAGAAGACCGAGCGGATGTTGAAATGGAACTAACTTAAGCGGTTGTGGTGGCGGTTCGGGGATTACAGAGTGCGGTGGAGGTCTCAGACCCAATTGCAGAGTACATGAGTGGGAGAAGGGATGGGAAGTATCAAAGTACGAGAGTGCGAGGACAATGAATCGTCCCAACTAGGACCAGGCGGGGTACCAGGTAAAGAGGACCTAGGCGGAAACGTATCTGCTGAGTTAAGAATTATCACCAATACCGAGGCACAGAGAGCAGTCAAGTTGAAGGTGAAAGTGGTCTTATAAGGATAAAAAGGAATTATGTTCTATGTTGAAATTTGAAGCGATAAACAACACAAGCTGATCAAAGCAGGAGTGGGGCGTATTTTCCGCCATCTACAGTTTCGCTGAATTGTACTTCAGTCTACTCTTGGCTGCTCCCTCTAATCTGCTCCCACTTGAAACCCCCTCACTGCTTTCAAGGTATCCGGGGTGCATGAAGTAAAATACTACACGGGTATATGGGCGATTCCCCCGGATGGAGAAATTATTCACGGAAACCATAGCTTACAGTGGTCTGCGAAACCAAACAGAGGCGAAAACCCGTCCCGGTGGGAATTCGATCCGAGGCAACTAGCATACCGTTATGCCACCGCATTCGTGGAGTGGCGGGCTCAAATTCCGACAGCGTCAGGGGGTTGATGGAGCGCGTAGCGCAGCGAAGGCCAGCGTCTGTTGGCTGTCGATCCGGCGGAGGTCTATTGCTCGCTGAGCGATCGCGCGATATCTGTCACCAGCCACGAGAGCAGCGTATTGTGTACGACAAACTACGACAACCTTGTGGGACGCTGGCGTTCATGAAGGCTGCAAGCACGTCGACGCTGGGGAACGGAGGGTGGGAGGAGCACAGGCGAGATAATTTGCTAATACAGGCGCTTGCGTTAAATACGTGACTAGCGCCGAGTGTGAGGGATGAGAATCCTCCTACACCAGTCAGGCGCGGAGATTGTAGTGGGGAGGCGTGTCCCATGAGGGGTCGATCAGCATGGGTTTCAGATCCTGGTCTTGTAAGTGAATCACTTTTTCTTTGCAATTTTACAATCTTCGCCAGCATAAAATAAACATTACGAATGAAAAATACTGAAATGGTACACTGTAATTTAAGAAAATAAAGCAACTGATAAGTGGAAGAATTTGAATATGAAGATACGAGAAATGTTTACTGTTTTTCATCAATAACATATGCAATATCATTGCAAAATAAGAGATTATATCACACAGCAAGTCTAAGAAAATTTTCTCCCCTCAAAATTGTTTTAAAAAATTATTATACTTTCTCAGATAAATTTTATATTTGGTTCCAGTATTCTTTTCATTTTTTAATTAGAGTTTTATCACTCTAATTCATTTTTATCAAATGACTGAACCAATAGTTTGTCTGAAATTTATTATTTTAATGCACTTTTCCCGAATGTTCCGACCCCCAATACTTATTTTGTTGAATTGATTAAATGAGCATCCGTTGTATTTTAATTTTAAGTATAATCCTTGGTTTAAAAATTCAGAAATAAATGATGGAAATAATAAATTATATGAAGTTACCCGCAGGATATAGAGGTACCCTTCGTGATGCATCTGATGCAATGAACTAGGATGAAGAAAAATCAGGAGCCAAAATTGACATTCGTCCAACATATACCAGTAACTTTTATGGAGACGTAATAACCACTGACCTTAAAATTTATCATTCTCCGCGGATAAATAAAACATCCTAGAGTTAAAATTTACCTTAGATCCAAAATCAATTAATATATCCACGCTTGGATGGTCCTGAAAATTCGTAAGTCGAGTGGGAAACGCACGTTGTCTGTTTTGAAAGCGTAATTAATTCTGAATTGTACTTATAAATGAACGTCATATAAATGTTAATCGTAGAAAAAAAAAATCCAATCGTTAATTTGTGATGAGGGATTGGCATGCATGTAAACTCGGGCAGCTGATTTCTGATTCGTTCTCTTAAAAATTTAAAATAATGGGAATATTTTTATTAATTCGCCTTCAGTATTAATCGAAACAAATGAACGTACAAAAATAAAATGTTAAGAAGGACAATATTTAAATAATAAATATTTAACAATGGTATTATTATGTAAAAGCATTAACTACATCATAAATACCTAATACATGTTAAACGTCTACTTTTTTATTGTTGTCTTACCATTGGTGTGGGTTATACTCCCACCGATCAACGATGTGAAACTTTTTTGAATTACCGCACGTGTTGTCGTGCTCCTTCCAGTAGGGAACCCTCGTGCATTTGTGTGTGTGGCGGATTTCATCACATTCCTAATTCTGAATGTCATGTTTACTAATTAGGAATGTGATGAAACCCTTCACACCAATTCGTTGATTGGTGGAAGTATAACCCACACCAATGGTAAGAGAAACCTGTACGTCATATGTCAATCACAGTAAGGTTCTGTGCTTCCAACAGGGCCAAAGTCGCAATGCTGCCTCTTCCCGTTCAACAGGTACACATATTTTAACTAAAGGGTGCAAGATGGCACTATGCCCAATTTTTTTATTTAAAAAACGGAAATTAGCGGAGCGACCAACTTGATCTTTTGTGTGCTAATACACCTACCGATCCCCTATTTTATTGACGTAAAACATTTTATCGCGGTCACTCAGGAATGTGTTAAGGGGGATGGGGGTGGACACTCCCTTTTTGGGGGTGGTTAGATGATGGGACATAAGTTTTTGATACAAATGTAATGCTTATGCCGAATGACATTAAATGCTATGCTTTTCATCACGAATCAATCGATTTAAACATGAGTAAACATGAGTAAACCCCAATTTTCCAAAAGGGGTGAAATGTTGAAAGGGGTGGCTCTCAGAGGGTTTCTTCCATTGATCAAAAAACACGTAAAACATGTTCCTTGGACAAGCACACACATTCCTGAGTAGTTTTGGACATCTGAAATACATCGTTTTCAGATGGAGTGGGAAAAAAGGGATGGGGGTGGGTCATCAGATATGGGTGTTTAATCTCAGCTACTGAAGTGCACATTATTGAGTCATTATACATGAGACAAGATCTCCCCGACATTTTGAAGTGTGATATTTTTGCTCGATTTTCTCGAAAATTGCATTTCTCTCCTCTTTAAGGGTGTTCAAGCGCGATGAGGGCGGCACGGACAGCTCCCAATAAGGGAGTGTCTTGATAAAATATAGGAGCTTCCTGAGCCCATATTTCACTCTGATACATTTAAAAACAAAGAAGGTATGGAGCGATGAATTTACTGCGCCGCCAATTATGTGGGGAAGTGTATTATCAAAACCAGATAAGTTTCACTGTTATCATTATGAATTTGTCTGATTACATCAATGAAGCTCACCGCCAACTAATGACAGTAAATTTTACCAACCTCTCTATTCCGATCCTACTCCGGAAATCCGAGGTGAAAGTGAAATGTTTTTGAAATCCAAAAGACTGACTGAAGGACTCACTGTTCAACACATAAAAAATATTTCATCTGTAAGTTTCCAAACTGCTCAAATTTATCTTCAACCAAAAATTCATAAAGAAAACAATCCAAACCACCTCATTGTATTTAGCAGTAATTGTCCCTCTGAACGCATTTCTGATTTTGTTGATTTTTACTTACAACATACAGCGGAAAAAATACCATCTCACATCAAAGACTCTGTTCATTTCCTCGATATTCTCAGAAATACGTAAGTACCTAAAATCAAAATACATTTTAACTACTGTATATGTAACGTCTCTTTACACTTCTTTTCCAAATGATGAGGATTGGGATGCATTAAAACATTTTCTTTATTTAAATACTTTGCTCCGCGCCTCGTCTACAAATTTCCTTCCAGAACTGGCAAATCTCGTTCTCACATCCAGTGCATTAAATTCAAAAATGAACTCTTCCTTCTAATCGGGGGTACAGCTATGGGTACTAGAATGGATCCATTAGCTAATTTATTCACGGGTTTCCTTCAAATGATTTTCTTCGTAACCAAACTGTCCTTCCACTTCTATGCATATGATGCATAAAAGACATATTTAATATGTGAACTCATAAACATAAGCTATTCAAAATTTACTCATAATAAATTCATCATACTCAGTATTATTCATCTGGAATATATCCCACAAATCAGTAAATTTCCTGGACGACAACATCTCTCTCTCACAGCCATGTCTTCAATTTGATAGTTGCCACGAAAAACATTGTAAACTTTCTCTTCCTTATGCGTTATCTTTCCGTGGGTATAGAATCTGTACTAATCCATCAGACATCCGTCAATAGCTTACCAAACTACATGATACACTTACTAACTTATCACACTGATATATTGAAAAAAAAATTATCTCCTAGCTCAAACTATGTATCTCAATCTATCAACTCACAATTTTCTCAGTCCCCTGCATTATGTACAACTTTCCCCTCTGGTATTGAGTAAAGTAAATAAATCCTCAAAGACTTGTATCATATCATAACCTCCAACCCCTCCACAAAATCTCTCTACAAAAAAAAACCCTTTACTCTACACACAACCCTCTAACCTCCACAAATCGTAAAATAACGAGTGCATCTGCTAGGCCCCTATAACTTTCTCTCCCTGCACAAAACGCTTTGGAAAACCTAATGTAAAATTTGCAACATCATTGATTCTTCTACACATTTTACTAGTACGGCCGCGGAATGCACACACAGAATCCGTCAATCAACTGAATGTAACTCCAGGAATTGCATTTACCTTCTAACATGTACTTTTGGTAAAAATTCTTATGTAGGAGAAACAAACACTCCTCTCAACATCAGGTTGAACAATCATGTGAGAAATTCCTTTCTTGTTCACCTGCCTTCCCCCACGATCAAATACATAAGAAAATATTTAATGAATGTCTTAAAGTTCTGATTTTGGAAATTCTCCTCAAACACGTGAATACATAGATGTAAAACACGTGAATTAGGTTTCATCTGGTTCCTAAGAGCCAAAACCTACCCCGGCTTAAAGAGAAAACAATAAATTCTTCTAAATTCAAATTAGAAATTCTCTCCAACTTTTCTTTCCTTTAATCTAACGGTCGATCAACGTGGGGCGAAGAGAGAGAAGTTGCTTCATTTATAAAAGTTTTGAAGTCGATGAAAAAAAAAAAGAAAGTGAATCATAAAAGAAACTCTCGTATTTAAAGAAACGGTTACGGTTTACGCCTTTGTCAGTCATGTAAAAAAATCTATCTATCTATACATATTTATGTATATGTGTGTACATTCATAGCTGTAAATATACAAATACATGTTCCATTATCTAACATACATGAAGTGTAATTTATTCATTGAGTTATAGTCGTAATCATACTAATTCAATTCCTATGTAATTGAAGTAATTATATCTATTTTTTTACTGAGTTTTACATTGTTACTTGCGTATTGTAAATGCTGTTGCTCGGTGCTGGGACTGTGGTTGAATATGGCACGAATGCAGCCAACTATTTTAGAGCAGAAAAATATAACTAACAACGCAGTAAGTCCCTTGTACACAAGTTCTCCGTCTCTCAACTTTCTCTGGATATGATATTCATCACATTTGACGCTAAATGTACCGTGAATTATCCACACTGCTTTCTTTTCAAAATTGTTCAAAATTATTTGATAAAGCTATCCCAAACAATAGAAGAAAGTTACAAATTGGTTTGAAAATAAATATGGTACCCTGTAGCGCCTCAATGGACTAATCTCTATCACGGAGACGGAAACTACACTTATAATTTTTCATCCGATCTTTAATACATTTTAGAGACGGTTTCCCATCAGCCAAGATTTTTTACCTGTCTTCTTGGCACGTCAACAGACCAGTGTAGAAAATTCATGAAAGAAAAATTGTATTGTAGATCCTACATATACGTCCAAATAACAAAGAACATCATACCGTTTTGTATTAAATAAACTAGTCCCAGTCTTTATTTTATAAAATTTAGAGCGCGCCGGCTTTATCATTGAGTGCGTGACCTGGTAAACTTTATTCCAGTTTTTATAAGTCAAAGTTACTCTACAAAAAAAACGAAAATTTCAGCACAAATTGTAGATGGAAGTTCACCAGATATTTCCAGAAAATAAATTCATAATCCGTTTTAATTTTTATAAAAACTTATGCGCGCGTGAAAATACCCTGTTAGCAAACGCTAACATAATATCTGGATATTCCCATAAATATAAACACATTACAACTGTCAAAATTACGTTAATTCGTCATTATTGGCGCAATTAATTAATTTGAATGTAGCATTATTGCCATATTTAATTTTGATTTTGATATTTAAATGTTTGATGGTTAAAATTCTTTGTTCTTTATTTGCAATATTTTTTCCATTTTGATCTTTACTGAGAATTGAGCTAAAATGGTATTAATTATTTTCCTTTCTTTTGTATTTTAGCTTGTTTTTCAATGAAACATGTTTTTATAAATAAATAAATTGATTGTCAATTTATATTCAAATGTGTCCTAGTTTTATCATGCCATTCCGAATGTTCTTGATTTTTATATTCTAAAATTACTGTTATTTGTATGTGCTATTTATAACTATCATATGCATTGCAACTAACTAGACAGACAAGTATTTTTAATGTACTACTTATTTGCTCATAGTATAATAAATATTGGTTTCTTCATGGTTCTTGCAAAAGAAATTTGTTTTTCGTAAAATACTATAAATGTGACCAGGTCATTGTCATTGCTCTCTTAATATTTGTATTTTCTTTCTCCTTTCATTAGCGGGACTAGTATCATAATATTAAGTATACTCGCCTTGCTCGCTGGGGGGGGGGTAACACCCCCAGATCCCCGTTTATCGGGCAGCGACGACGCTTAGGCATCCAGGGGAAAAAACCTCATTGCTAGATTTAAATGACCGCGAAGTCCTTCGAACGCGTAGTGCATCTAGTGACACTTAATCTAAAAGCTGAAAATTGGTTCTTGCGGCACCGTATAATGACAATAAAAATTTACAGCAAAATGTCTGATTTATTGTATGTATTTACTGTAATAAATTACTTTCAAATAAAAATATGTATTCCGCTGATCTGTTTATCGTAAACATACTGAATTATCTTTCTCCAAATTCTTGGTACATGCATACCAACCTTACCAATGTATATATTAATAAAATAAATTATGCCTACATCTTGTATATTGCCTCTGAAAAAGCAAACATTGATTTAATTATTACCAATTTATAAAACACCCTTAGCACTTTCTTGCATTAATTGTACGAACCTCTATTTGTCGAGTTTGGAAACTAATGTCCTTAAAAAAAGAATGAATCAAAGTGAATCAAAGTGAATTTTCAAGTGATGTGTTACATTAATTCCTTGCTAATTGGTAATTAAATACTAAAAAAAGTTAAACACATGAAAGAATAAATCGATAAAAATTCTCGATAAACACTCAACAAAATTTTATTGAATATCGATATATTATTCTTTGAGTCGTAATGCTAATGGCTAACTAAATTCAAGGAGTAAACAAATAGGCCACATGCATACAGAAATTGCAAGGAGTAAAACAACTAACTTATAATGATACGTTAAAAATACAGATGACAGATAAAGTTTCTTTTTCATGAGAAACGTTGAAACGTAAACAAAAAATTTGTATCTTAAGGAGCTTCAAAAATTACACAATTAAAGCAAAATATACTCACAGTATTTCGCTGAATGTCTTTGCAATGAACCTGAAATGCAAATACGGTCCATTGTTGGACGTATTTTAAGAGTTTCAGAAATAGTGAATTTTGTTAGAAAATTTTATAAATACGTATAAAGTAGATCATAAAACAATGTTCTGAAATATAAAAATAACCTAACATACTTTTACATAGTATAAATTATTGTTAGTTGCTTAAAACGTAATTCTTTTAAAAAGTAAACAAACATTTGAAACGAATCAATGAATCGATACGAATTTTCATGGTCTTCTATATACATGGAATGGCCTGACCATGTCACATTGATAACATTAAAACACAATATAATTAATAACAATCTTAGTATTTGACGTTTTAAAGATCGTAAAACAAAATTCAAACTCAATAATTGAAAAAAAAACAGTAATATCAAAAACGTCAAGGAAAATTATACATTCGTTATAAGTATCTCACATATTCAAAAACGCACTTTGGCAACGTAAATAATAAACATCTTTGCAATGTAATGAAATACAAATACGTACCTGAGATAATCATTCCAAAAGAAGCATACGACACATTTATAAATAAAAGCTAATTTAACGAATACAACTTCACTGTGATTACTTTTCCAACTTATCATTGTATTCTTCAGATCCCGTTTCAAATGTCCGCAAATACAATTCCTTTAAGAAAGCAACATTTACTCACTGTATTTCGCTGAGTGACTATGAAAAGAATATTAAAAGAAAATACGGTCCATTGTTGTACGCATTGTAAGAGATTCCGAAATAGTAAAATTTATTGGAAAAATTAATAAATACGTTTCATGTAGAACATAAAACACTGTTGCAAAATATAAAATTAACCTAACATTCATTTACGTGGTAAAAGTTATTGTTTCTTGTCTATAACTTTATTTTTTATGAACGTAAACAGACTTGTGTATTGAATCAAGGAACCTATACAACTTGGTAATTGTGGAGCTTTAGCAACATTATCAAAGCATGATAAATTAAATGGCGTTTCTATGTTGCTCATTGTTTTATTGGTATAAAGCTTTTTCGGCTGCATAGCAACCATCGTCAGTAACATACACTGAAAAATATAAATGTACATAAAATGACAAT
>NNCF01126387.1:2355480-2397902 GCA_002313205.1 Laupala kohalensis | reverse complement strand
TTCGGCGTACTCTGCGCATTCGCCAAAAATATTCCTCAATACTCAGGTACGTAATTTTGTCGGTTTGCTCACTCTGTATTTGTTTTCTTTTATTCATTTTTCATTGTTCTTTCCTTTCTTTATTTCAACAACAACCAAAAATACACTTCTTTCGATACTGTTTCACCCAATTATTATATACTTTCATATTATGTTTCAATTTTTTTTTATTGTCATTTTATGTACATTTATATTTTTTAGTGTATATTACTGACGATGGTTGCTATGCAGCCGAAAAAGCTTTATACCAATAAAACAATGAGCAACATAGAAACGCCATTTAACTTATGCGAACCTATACAAATTACCTCCGCCCATTGCGTACTTAAATTGGCTTAACAAGAACATATTGATAAAATAAAAACATTCTTTAATTTACTATAAACTTAGTTTTTGCACTTTTTAAGATCATTAAACGAATTTTTATCTCAACACCACAAAATTATTCAAAGCGAGTTATATCAAACATGTCTAGGAATAGAATACATTCCTTATCAGTATCTCACATATTCAAAAACAACACATTGGCAATGTAAATACTGTAAATATAATACGTATACGTACCTGAGCTATTCATTCACAAAAACACATACGACACATTAATAATTAAATGTTATTTCGACGTATCAAACTTTACAACGATTACGTTTAGCAACTAGTCATTGTTATTCTTCAGATACCCTTTCAAATATGTTCTCAAAAATCCGATTTTTGCACAAATACATAAAAAAATTAAATACATATGGTACACAATACTGTAAGACGTCTATAAAATCTTAAATAACTTGCACTATCCTTTGGTTAAAACCCCAATACGATTCTTCTGCTGTTCGCCGCCATTGTACAATATTTTTGTAAACAAAACATTCGAGGTGGCTTTAACTAGTTTTCATGGCACATACACAAGCTGACATAAAATACGTAATATTACATCACTGAAAAATGTACTTTAATAATAAAATTCTCAAATTTTTTGAATTTTAACATTCATTGCCATTCTCCAGCTATGAGATGAACCAAGTTTCATTCTTGTACAAGTAGTAGAAGTACCTTTTACTTCTGATATCTAGATCAGTGAATGAATGAGTTACACATAGGGGCTTATATAAGATTAGATTACAATCACTATATCTGTTTATGCAACAGAATGTTGAGAGATGAATTTGTTGAGTAGATGTTTTCAAATATAGCGGGTTATCAAATGGGATCCCATTACGATCAAATTATTTCATTCATTTCACTTGATTTTACATTGTATCAAATGTATTAGACTCTTTTACTGCATGAGAGATCTAAATAGCACATGCTTCGAATTATTGTTACAAATTAACAATAAGTAAACAGATCTCTCTCTCTCTCGATATATGTAGTTCAAATCACTGGTATTTAGCAGAGTTATGTAATGTTCTGCTATTGCTAAAATTCGTTTGGCTAATAGTGGCAACACTGCGTTGCGCGGGAAGGCAGTGGTATCCTTTATCTGTCTTAGGTGTTTCAACTAGTAAGATGTACTCTTTTACTTAAGTGATAAATGGATAAAGAATGAACTTATTTCGTTAAAATGACTTAATAATTAACAGACATGTCAAAACTTTCTGTATAATAATACGAAGTAGTTGAATGCAAGTATTTCTCTAACGTAGATTAAGTTGTACACACAAGTTAGCAAGGTAAGTCTTTCCTATCGTTTATTAATTCAACAAAATACAAATTAGAAATGTTCCTGGAGTTTATACAAAAGGTTCGTATGTTGATATGAATGTGGTAAATTTCTGTATACAGATATTTTTCTCACATTCTTATTATCATGTTGTTGTTTTGTTACTGGATAGTTGGCAAAATAATTTTGGCAAATAAATACATGATTTCTATAAAATTCTTTCTTCAAGATTAGATGCTAAGAAAACAATTGTACTGGTGTAAGTAAATAAGTAACATAAGTAACTGTGGGTTTACATATTATTAAATTTTTCTCCTGTAGTACATAAGAGTTTAAGAGGCAAAGGCTATTATTATTAGGTTGTAAACTCCAATTCACGTTTTATTTTTACGAAATGCAATAATATCGATAGTGTAATATTTTCAAAAAAGTCCGTGGAATTTAAATTGAATAAATCGTCAGAACCAGAATATCGTGGTTCATGTGTATTACATTCATTGATGTGAAAAAATATAAATTTCTGCGAGGTTTGATGTTTATTCCTTCAGTTAATTGACAGAGGTAGTAAAGTGTTCATAGTATGAGACTAATTTTCAGATAAAAATTATTTATTTTTGTTGCTCTCTTAGAAGATACACAAAAGGATCTTTTACGATGAGTTATATTGTATTTGATGTGTATATTTAAATATTTATGAACCATCGGTGAATTGCAGAAAAAAATTTGAGTGTTATGAGAGAAAATCTGAAGTAATTTAGAGGTTTATATGTATATAAAAGTTACTTAATTGTATGTCTTCTATGTAAAATGAAAGTTGTGTATTTGGTGTATTACAATGATATGAAAATACAGTACCTAACCTATAATTACTGTGTGTTATTCTTCTGCTGCATGTGTAACAATTCAAAGTGAGTGATATTACATATATTGTATAGTGCTGTATGTGTATTGGAAATTAATATCTAATTCTCATCTTGTAAGGATGTAATGTCACTATAACCTCTCAGCACAAAACATGTTCTGTAAAATTACTTCTTTTGAGTTAGTCATGCAGCAAAAATATACAGGTTATGTTGTATCTGCATGAATCCCGAACTCTATTTAAACATATTTATCACGTTGGTAGTACTGAGAACTATTTTTCACGTTGGTGCTTCTGTAAACTACCCATAATGCCCGGTAATTTGAGTAGTAGATTATCAGGATAAAATATATAACGGATAATGTTAATAAAAACATCAAAATCGTTTTATTTACAGGATTGCATTTACCGTACTTAATTTATGGCCATCCAACATATTATATTTGGCATATATGCCAAGTAATCCCTAGTTTCTGCTACTAGGGTATATTTAAATATTTTCTCAAATTATAACACAAGAAAACAATCAAAATGAAATTTGAATTACATACTTGAGGAGATTTATTCGTTTCCACTGCCTTTATGAGTTACTGAGAACTCGAATCATTATGTCAAATAAATATTTATTTTTATGTGTAGCAGTTTGTATGCGTAAAGCTGTCTCGACATTTAGTTTCTGCTTCTTTTTAGGTGTTCGTAACGATTTGCATGGCGTGCTCTGTAAATGCACCGTGATATCTCCCAACGAGGAGGACCAATGCAAAAAGAGATCTTTCTTCACTGCTCTGCCGCCAAATATAATGGCATAACGACATGGAAGCTAACTCTTCCTCAGAATTGACAAGTAGCGGTAGAACTCCTGTCAGTAATTCCTTAGATATTCCGCTACGGAGAGAGGTGCCAGATCAGTGCGTAATTTTCTAGAAAGTCCCTTCGTCGCTTCAGCGAAGAATAGTTTTGAGTAAGGTACTCTTCACAAGTTACAGCAAATCTCAAGAGCCAAGTTGATAACTTTCTAAATTTTGCTAGAAATGGTCCAGAGAGGTAAAAGTTAGAAATACTCTACAAGGAGTAAAGACCTAAATTTCACGCCCCAAAATCGCACAAATAAGCTGATATTCTCAAGAATGTTACCTTTCTATTCTTAATTCTACTGCCTGTATTAATAAACTTTCTTTCTTTTGCCGTGTATTGTATAAATTCTTTGCATATGCTTCATTTACATTCATCAGACTACAATTATACTCATACGCACGGTTAAGTGCAAATTAAGAATAACCAGTAGCAATTATTTTTATTACGATTAGGTGTTTCTGGATTTTTAATTGCAAAGCATCCTATCTCAAAATGTTTTTTCATAGAATTTACGTTAATGTGAGTCTCATAAGTAGTTTAACGCAAATGAAGAACATTTAAAGACAAGAGTAACTCCAAATTTCACTCGAATTGTGTATTACATTCAAATCGCTTTAACTGCCAAGGTCAATTTTTTATTACATTCCACTGAAAAGTGAAAAATTCTTTGTGCTAGTTAGTATGTCTTTCATGTGTACCCACAATTCTTCTCAATTTTCGTTTCTAATTTCAGGGAAATTCTGTGAGTTTTTACTTCAAGTGGGTATACAGAGAACCTAAATATAATGTGAATGGGAGATTATGAAGTGGATGGAAAGTTTTGAGAATGTGGAATACCATCTCTACAGACACTCTATGTGCACGAGAAAATGAAGGCAAAAGAAAATAGCTCCTAGTGAACTCCATGGCGAGAGTTTGTTTCTTGACTTTTACCCGACGACTCTTCGGGAGGCACGGCGGCGCTGCTTCTGTATCCGGCGTCTTCTCTTGATTCTCGACATTCCGAAAATTATGTCTTATGAACTGATTTTCCGGTTCAGCGATGAAGATGCCAATCAACTCCGCTAAGTCGTGGAATTAGGTGTCCTTTGCCTGGCGCTCAGAGGGGCGCGTCGGAAGGAGAGACGCGAGCAGCATTCTATGTGCACGCGGCTACAGTTAGAGCTCGAAACGGAAGGTAATAGACTTTGTAGTGCAGCTGTATCACTCAGCGAAGGGTGATGCGAGTTCTTTGCAAGAGCTCGTTCCCGATCTGTCTTGCAAGGAATCGATAAAAGTCTAGAGTAACACGACACCGGCACTCCGAAATAATGTATATCATGAAATCGAAATTCCATATATATCAAATATACTTTATTCCTTTAATATCCTCAATTTTCGTGGTCTTAATACTTTTTATTATTACTCTCAGCAATCTGAAGGGAAAAAATATATAGGTATGAGTTTCATGTAAATCGTTCGTCAAAATTAACTGAATACTAGAAAATTTCTTCCCCAAATAAGAGTTCAGAGCTGACGATTAGTTAATGAAATAAAATATTATAGCATTTAATTTACTTTTTGAGATGTATGCAACGTTCTTTTCTGAGAGTTACGGGTCTGGCAGAAATGTGGTACTAGTAGTGTCAGGAAACAGTTCCATTTTATATTTTAATAAGATTTTGCATTTCTAGAATAATGTACGGTCAGGAAACATTTACGTCTTACACGGTACCTCTGAATAGAACTTTATGAAAGCAAGGAGTGAGGTAAATCTCAATCTTCTTGGAAAAGTTCAGCAGTTAGAATTTAAATTTAAACGCCAACAGGGAAAAGTGTTCAACAAAATAATAATGAAGTTGTTTCGTTTTCGTCACGAGACAACTAACTAGTTGCAAACGATGTGTCACAGACATTCATAAGAATGAGGTAAAGTTAGTGAAGTGATGTGATAAAAGATAAGGTCTTACGTCCATAAGTTAGTGAGACAGGGATAATCAAAAAGTAAAGGGGTGGAGTAATTGTATAGCATTGGGTATGTAAATGTGTATATGTTTCTAAATTGTTATCTAATAAGAAATCAATGTTGAAGAGATACTGTATGGGTATAAGATAATGGAAGTGAATGAGAGAATGTTGAGCGCCGGTTTGATTGGTACTTTCATTTCAATATAATGTGCCGTTTTAAAATGTTTTATTAGTAATTACCTACGTTATTTTAATAAGAATCGATGCTCAATGTCCTAAAATAACTGTATCTAGTGTTTCTTTTGTCGTTATGGTATGTTTATTTGCCCATATTATGTATTCTGCTTCCAGGTGAGTGGGTCCATTGTAGAAAAATAAATAATTATTACTAAGAATCAATTAACAAAAGAAAATATATACCATGGTAAGAGGAATGGCTTAAATGTGAGGGAAATGTATCTTGCCTGTTAGCAGTTTGTACATTACCTTTCTTGTCAGAAATGACAGACACCTTATTTAAGATAACATCCGTGTTCCCAATGAGGGAAGAGAGAGCAATAGATACTGACAAATTAAAATTCGTGGAGAGACAACTGTTGCGACATACTGACTTCCACGGGTTTTCACTTTCTCGTGGGGGTAAGTGTTGTGGAACAATTGAAATAACTCTTGCAGTATTATTGATTGAACTAGAATAAAATAAACAGCACTAAAAGAAAATACTTTCAATATAAACTATAACATTTTAGCATCCATATTAAGTGACTTTCCTTTCAATGTGTCTGCGTGTCATAACCAATAAAAGTAAAATATGTGTGTAATGATTCTTGGTTCTATGAAGCATTGTTCAAAGTGTCTATTTTTAAGAAATTTGTAATTTACATTAACGTTTCGAAAAAAACAAAAATATGTTGTACAAATTACTTTTCCATCCATTTAAGATCACCTTCTTGCCATTGTACAGATTTTTATAAATTTCTATATGAGAAGTTTAATGAAAATTAATGAATTAAATCCGATTTTCGCCTACGTCGATGCGAATTACGGCTAATTTAAATGAAGACTTAATCTCACTTTGAGAATATCTCGCTGTATAGACTGTTCCAAGAGCACACAAAGTTTAACAACAGACAATTAAAACACAGCCACCCCCACCGCCTTGCGTCGCAACCCCTTGCTTCCCTCCCCCACTGCCAAAGGCGAAATCGTTCATTCGCATCTGCCTTCCCACTTCCTTTCTTCTTCCTTCGACGTGCGGAAAACAAAAGCGACGACGAAAGACTTCGACTTTCTATCGGCGAGCACCTGCTTTTTCTTCGGGTTGTTTTTCTGGGCTAAATAAAGCGTCGAAAGATATTCGCGCGATTTCTCATGCAAACGTCAGGAGAAGGCCGTGCTACGGAACGATGCGCTCTCGTCAGCCCACCGTCGCCTCGGTCCAAGACTCCTGAACTACGCCGAGTTAAGGCCTCAGCTCTGGAATGTAAACGTTCTGCCCGGGACTCCTGCGGCGCCGGTGGGGCCGGGGTGGGGGCAGCGCTGCCTGTGGTGGTGGTGGCGGCGACGATGGTGGCGGGCAGAGTCACTAAAGGGGAACAGTTCAAGACCGGAGAACGAAGTGCACAGCGAGTCGGAGCTCCGTCGCAGAGCTAAAAAACAAACCTAAAAATCTCATCGCCTCTCCAAAAATTCAATTACGCTCGATGCGGTGGGGGCTAAGTGGGCGCCTGGCGAACGCGACAGTGATCATCCGTCGATTCGAACCGAGGATCCTCCGCTCACGAAAGTGGCACTCGTCTCGCGAGGTGAGAAAGCGGTGAGGCACGGCGGGAAACGTGATGATACTGGCAAATGCCCTTAACCTAATCCCCGCCGGCTCCTTCGCGAAGAAAGAGCGGCGTGTGGGGTGAAGGGGGCTCTCGAACGTCGACCCAGGTAAACGGTTCTGATCTCCACGTCGAATTAATATGCTCCATCCGTCGCCGTTTTATCCCCCGCTCAAGCTTGAGATTCAACAGCGTGGGTCGCCCGGGGACTGAAGAGGGGATGTCGGCGAGAGGGCGGGGAACAAGGCAGAGGCGGGGTAGGTCAGCGACGGCTGGGAAGGGGTCACGTGTTCGAGGCGCGGTGCGGGGCGCTCTTGGGGACGGGACATGCTCCGGAACAGGAGCGGGCGCAGAGGTGTCCTCCGCAAATGAAGCCGAGGAAGAGTGGAATCACGGCCACAACAGGGAAGGGAGGGGGAAAACAGAAGAGCACGATGCTGCTCTGCGAAACATCGCCTCGTGATGGAACGGGTCGTGGAGGGGAAGGGGAGGGACACCGCAAGGGATTCGTTTGGGAGTTGCGTCGATGGGAAATGAGCTTTAGGGAAGAGGAGGTATCCTCACTGGTGGCAGGGTAGCACTATACGTATTCCAGACGGTCGATTCGATGCCTCGCAATGTGAGGGTCGCATAGAGCCAGAATGATCGCGCGGAACAGTTTGAGTGTTCATTCGCCTCCTTTCCTCCACGACGCAAATCTTATCCTCTCCTTCCTTCCCCTCTCCCCATTACACTTCAGCACCTCCTCATATTCTAGCAGCCAGTCACATTCGTCACTCCGGCTTGATGCCCGCCGACGTGGATTCTATGAAAGCGTCACAAAATCCACGTGATGGGGGTAATTCACTGCTCCTTGTTCCATCCGACGATTCACGTGTTCCATCCACGTGAATTTACCACACACCCCACTTTTGGTTGTAGCAGAACTGAACTATGCATAATTTTCTTCTACTTTTGTACAATATCGTGTCACAAAAAAATTATTTTCCAAACAGAAACAAGTTATTAACGACCCAAATTTCACTCCTAGAATTTGGATTATTAATAACTTGTTTCTAGGTCTAACATCACGACAAAGCGGATAGAAGTCACTTTTGCAAAAAAAATTAAAAATTTATAGAAATCAAATCAACGATTTTAAAAAATTCTAACTGAAGAAAATCATTTTGTACCACAAAAAAAAAGAAAGAAAAGAAAACCCCAATCACGTTTTTAATAGATTGATTATTCGTAACCTTTTGAAAAAGTTTGATCAGTGCACAATTTCATAATGTTTTCGATATCAGATGGTGTAGTCACTTTTTATCACTCATGGAGGCATATAACAGTTAATCCCATTCCCGACATGTGGATTTTCGTAGCATTTTGGCATGACGGGCAAAATATTTCTTTTCCCAAAAAACGGAAAAAAAACTCCCAAATTTCTCAGATTTAATTTCTATGACTTATTTTCGCAGTACTAAATACATTCANTCTTATACATATACCAGTTCCTTGCCTAATATAAAACTTGCATGGGCAATAAAAATAACTAATCGAAGTTCTTGTCGAATCGAAGATATAAAAACGATGCATTATTTTAGATCAACACACAGTATAATAACCAGTCAACACTTCAAAGAAAATTGAAGATTTCTCAAAATGAAAATCATTAAGAATAATTGTAGAGTCCTCTGTCGGTATTATATAGCCTTTAACAGCATGCTTCTCGAGATTATTCGTTTACCATTATCTTTACATATTTCATAAATATTCCATTTGTATCGCTTTTCCACCGAACTTGTGTGTTTTGTTGAACTGAAAGGAATAGTTATTCTTTTGTTACTTCGAGACATGATAAGGCTTGATAGTTAATTGATTCCATTTCATATAAACTGTTCTTAAGTCTGCAGTATTTCAAAATAATACCATACTTAAGCCGGAATTTGCAATATGGAATGAAAACTCCAGCGTCATACGTTGTCATAAACTGTATAATAACATGTATAATTGCATGATATCGTTTTATGCCTCTTTTGGGATTTGAATTTTAAAACGAGATATCCGTTTAATGTGAATTCATATGAAGTCATAATTACAAATTGATGTAATTATTAACAAGGTATGATACAGCTACAAAGGGTTTATACACCTCACTGCCAATTTGTTTCGTACGCATAAACAAGGTATAAAAGTAGCTCGTGCATCATACGCTATTATTTACAACTATAATTGCAGTTATTTGACGTTATTTTTGAACTTGCTTGTTTGATAAGGGAAATTATCCAGGTTAATTGATTGGTAGACTAGTATAAAATTCATGAAAAATTCATTCATTTGATCATGAGTTAAATCATCTAATACTTAAATATAGTTGTTAAGAATCTAATTAAAGGTAATCAATTAACATGGAGCAAATATGATAAGATGGCAATCTCTTTTATTTCTAAAAGGCAACTTTTAGTGAATATTCGTTTTTCTCCCGTCAATGTTTATCAAATGCAAACAAACAAAGGAGGTATATATTATTTCCTTTATAATTTATTTTAAAACACAAATTTAATTCGAATTCAGGTCAATTCTAACGCTTCCTCCTCGGTTGTTTCCACCACTCAGTGATTAAATATGAACATTCCAGATAGAAGCATTTCGAACTAAAGAGGTTTTACTTTATTTCGTTTTTAAGGCGAATAAACATACTAAATGAATAATTACCTTGAACTTAGAAGTTAAGTGAGCCTTGAGCAGCGCAAACTGTGAGGCAGTTCGTTAAGTATAATCTGAGTGATCTTATTTGCATCTGATTTACTTAAGTTGAAGTACAATAATTTTTTTTCCTTGGGGATTTAGGGCTCGCCAACGTCAAGGTCATTAGAACCCTTAAATACAATACGTACGCTGTCATTGTCAGATACCTTCACAAGCAACTTCCACACACACCTCCCGGGCAGAGAAAACCACTGAATATGATAGCATAAGATGCCGAAAGCCGCTTTTGCGAAAATAACATGATTTTTCGGTTCTGCCTTTTACTTTTATTGTGTTTTTAAATACAATAAAGGTAAAAGGCAGAACCGAAAAATTATGTTATTTTCGCCAAAGCGGCTTTCTGCAACTTATGCTGTCATCTTCAGTGGCTTTATCTGCACTGGAGGTGTGTGTGAAAGCAACTGACAATGACAGCATACGTTTTTGAACTTTACTGTATTTCAAGTCAAGTGAACCGAATATAACACAATCACCTAATTATAAAGAGGATTCAAAGAAGACTACACATATTATACTCAGTTAAACTGCCTCAAAGTTGGCGCTGCTTACTACTCTCTTAACTTTTAAGTTCAAGTTTATTATTAATTTTTTATTATGTTTAATCACCTTAAAACGAAATAAAGTAAACATCTTTAGTCCGGAATCCTACGATCCGGAAAGTTCTATAATCCTACATCTTAATTGACTTAATTTTCAAAATAGCTGTTTTTAATTCATTTTCATGTCACGCCCTTGACGTTTGCCGTAAATTGTGGCAGTTCCCTCAATTTTTTTAAATTGGTCTATATCATCAAGAATTTTGTTTTTATGTAAATAACGTATATACATGATAAACATATAAATAGATGGGTAATGTTTATAAAACTCATTTTTTCATTGTTAAACCTCGTTATCGGAACATCCTCCATTATCCGAAAAAATCCGTAACCTAGCACCCTCTGGTCTCGAGCGTGCCGGATTAAAGAGGTTCTACTCTACTTGGCAAGTTGTATACGCCAGTTACTGCTTTCACGATACAGCAGCTCACTCATTTCTTCCGTCTTTTTCACACATTTTTTCTATTCCTCCATCTTCTAACTGGTTTGAGAATCGTAAGAGAGAACTCCCTGTTTGAATTGTAGTTTTATTTTACTTTTTGTATTGATTAAGTAAATCTGAATTACTGAATAAAAAACTTAAAATTGATTCTAATTATTAAAAGTATAAAAAATATGTATATTTATTCGAATGGATTTTTCACAAAATAAATAATTTTCATTTTCCTCTTCGCAGCCATTCATTTGAGCCTCTAGCTTTTTCCCCTTGAATATTGCGTCCAATTTTTTATTTATTTTTGATGGAACACATACGGTGGAGAAATATTTTGTGATCGTGAATTTGAGTGTAGTATTGTAAATGATTACTTTTTTTAGTTCGTTTATGAATACAGCTTTGACTATATTTACATACATCATGGTTGTATTCGGGGTTTGAACTAATGTACTTCTCAAATGCATTTATTTAATACTTTAAAAAATTGAAACTAATTTTATTTCTGGCATTGTTATTCAGCAAAGTAATATGCAGATTTGAACAACTTACAATATAACATTTGAAAATTAAAATTGCATGTTGAATAAAATTACATATTTAGTTTCCTATCGGCATCCTTAAATACATGTACACATGAGATATAAGAGGAACATTATATTTACTTATGAGCATAAACCAATGAACTCAAATAAACCAGGGGCACACACTAAATGTTTAAACAACAATCTTACCAAAAGAAATTGAAACTTTCGCGCGTCTTTCATGTCAGCTGTTATTAATAAGAAAGTGAGATTTCAACAAATCTATGAGACGATATTTATTATGTTCACGAAAGTCGAAAGATTCTTTTCATTTAATCACATATCCATTTGCTACAATTTGTTCAGGGAAAAATGAAAAAACCCTCTACGAACATTGACATATTTTTTCAAATTTTCCAAAAACAAAAAATGAAAGGTGTCTTAATCAAAAGTTTAAAATTGAATTATTCAGTCGAGATAATATGAAACATTTTATTCAACAAGTTTGAAATTAATGCTGATACCTTTTAAATGTTGTATAATATATGATACAAAACGGGAGAATTTTATAATACATTGTAATGAACATGGACTCAAACGCGAAACTTCGTGATTCGTCATGATACAAGAAACCCTTTTACTTGCAATCGAATACCTGTATTTCTCCAAAAAGTGGTTTATTATTTCTCTTTCTTTCGTTGAAAAAAAGTCGCTGCGAGTAGAGTTTCCAGCAGCAGAAATAGAGTCTGGCATTCAGGACTCACCCTCTAAATACTCAGAAAAACATACTTCAAGTCTTCAATCAAACACCATGAATGCCTTTTTCGTCTTCGACAACAAAACCAAGAAGATAAAGTGTATTTTTCTCCTCAACTCTTTTTAGAAGTCGAGAAATGACAGTGACCTATTCACAACTTCTTTCCTTGCATCTTTTTAGTTTATCTTTGAATGATTCTTCTCCATCACGAACCTTACTAGGTTGTGTGTACACACCTTACAAATTTTTATCACTATTTTGTACCTCCTGGAAACCATTTAAGCAGGATGGCACGATTCATATGAACACACAGAAGTGAAAAACCAATTTTTGTTAGTTGCCGCACCAAATTCTTCTGTTTGTGACTCATCATCGATACCTTTTTCCGACAAAAATGATCCCCGAATGCTTTCTTATATTTTAAACACTTCTTTGAAATTTATGAACGTAATTGGAATAGTTCTGGTTTTCACTACATTCGGAGGACTCAAGACACTCGCGTACGGAATAACTTAATTTTCATACAGCTAAAATAATATTTTTCTTATGTCAACTTAAGAAAATTAATCTTGACAAACTGCCCGTTTTGTAACACTAAAGCAATATTTACTTTAAATAAAGAGGTTCATAATATTTCTTACAGTTTTGTTGGACGTATCCATGACAATAGTGGGATTCAGTGATTTGATTGAAAATGGGAAGTATCGTGTTTAAAGTTTTCATAACTAGGGGTAAAAGTAAGATATGTAGAATTTCATACTGCTGAACAGCTATGAACAGGGAATATAAATTCACCTGGCTACTTCTTGTTTGGTTTCCTATCGTCAGTTTGGAACCACGAAGCTTGCGACTAAGCGCATGTTTGCACGATTCCTATCTAAATAGGAAGAGTGTTAAAATCTAGAGTGATATTTCTCGTTTCCTTTCGTTTAACATTTCTCCCTCGGAGTGCCAACTGGTCGATGAAGCAGGAACTGAAAGAAACTGCGGAAAGGAGTAATGTTTCAGGATGAAAAGTATTCATAAAAAAACAAAAAGAGTTTCCTCCATGAACAATGATACAATACGAGAGTTCCTTTCTCTACTCTATTTACGTTTCTTTCACACAACAATGAACAAGTAAGTTTTGCACCAATTCATTTATCTACTCTGAGATTTGAGAACAAAATAGGGAATTGGAGACTCTCAGCGCATAAAATCAAAATCAAAATTGCAAAACCTTAAGGAAGTGTAATAAAGTCTTATTATATTATTACAATAATAAAAGTGTAATAATATTTTAGGAAATACTGTTTTTTCTAAAATATTTTTCAATAATTTTTTATCACTGAAGTTCAATATGAAGTGGAAGTTCATGACATTACTAAAACTTTCACCTAACTTGAGAAATAACGGGAAAAGTGAGATGAGTTGAAATGCTTTAAAAATCAATTAGTTATAGTGGCTGTGAGAAATAAAAATAGATTTTTTCACTCTATATTTTGAAAATCATAATTCGTGGCTAATATTTCCTGAATTTTAATAGAACCAAATGTTTCAAAAGCGTAGTAAGTTATCCAGACAATGACCCACTTTCTTAAAGTAATGCATACATCGAAGTTTGTTCCACAGGGATAATAAAAACGCACCAATCACTGTAAATTGAATTTTGAATAATGAAAGAGTGAAGCATAACCCAGATATCTGCCTTCAATTATCAACCCCACTTAATTCTCTGGAAGTCATATCACGGTGAGCATATTCCAAATTGAAGTACTATGTATTGTAAACTGAGATTACATAGCAAGCATTCGAAGTAATCATCAAAGTACAATCGTCCAGAACAATATTTGAAGTCACACACTTCATACTCAATAGGTCTTTAAAATATTAATACTTCATCTAATCGAACCTTAGCATTTGCGAGGTGTGGTGATAACTCAAGAGAAATTATTTCACACGAAGGAAGGTCGCTAAACACAAGTGGTTAGCTGAGCTGGCACTAGAGCGCTAGTGTCGTATCAACGCAAGGCGACAGATTACTCGTTTCTTTTTGTGGGGCTTTACGGCTCATGTCGACATCAAAGGTCATTGGAGCCCGAAAAACTTGTACAGGTAGGGAAAATGCAGTTACGCACTAGGGAGAGCCAACATGACTCTCCCCGCGTGTGGGACTCGTCGAATGATTGAACCCTACCCACTAAAAACCCTCCTAATCTACAACACACCAAAACATATCTCACAACATACATGAAAACATGAAATTGAGGGGGGGGGCAAAAATGAGGGGGGCACATAACATGAGGGGGGACAAAAAATGAGAGGGATGAGGAAAATGAAAGATATCCTAGCCTTAATAGCGTCGGGATCGAAAAGAACAAGACGTGACCAAGGAAGGTTAGGAAAGAGAAAGGAAGGAGCCTAACACAAGTAAGTGGAAGTAATGCCAGACTCAGCTCGGGGCCCCGTGTTCGCCAAACACGTACTTACTAGATGTAAGTCCCCTGGGGGAAGAGGAAAATGAAAGATACCCTAGCCCTAATAGCGTCGGGATCGAAAAGAACAAGAGGTGACCAAGGGAGGTCAGAAAAGAGAAAGGAAGGAGCATGGCACAAGTAAGTGGAAGTAATGCCAGACTCAGCTCGGGGCCCCGTGTTCGCCAAACACGTACTTACTAGATGTAAGTCCCCTGGGGGGAGATTACTCGTGCTGGACAGCAGTTTCTCTCGTAACAAACACCAGATGGCGTCGAAAGGAAATGACACGCGTTTTAAAACCTATATCCGTTTTCCATTTAACATGCCTACTAGAAAATCTCCGAAAAGCACATGGAAATTTAAAAAATTGTCTCGCGCATAGATAGTCCCGTAAATAAATAAGTAAACATGGAGAACTATGAACTTCTGACAATTTCCTAAAGACATTGTGATTTGAGACATCACGAGTAGACACAATTATTTTAGGATAAGGAAGAAGGGTTTACAGTTTCTTCTGAGAATCACAAAATCATACATTTAAAATAATTATATGATCATCAGGGTTCTTTACTTAGTGTCTTTAACGTAAATACTGTTACGTCGCTGGTTTGGGTGCTGCTTTGAAAGCTCTTTCGGAACAAGTAATCTGCACGGCGCTGCTACCCTTGATCTTGTCTCAAATCTCGGCAGCAAGCAGTGGTGCAGGATAGCGGACTGCCCTCGGGGAACTCTCTTCTTCACCGTCGACACCATTTCCATGACGCCAACTGCTTGTGGGTGAACAGTATGTCCTATTACCGTCCTCGTGCAAGCGACGCTTAAGGTTGTGGGTTCAATTTTCATGCAAGAATCTGTGAGATTAGTTCCATCGCAAATATTTCTTCTCTGCCATCTTCAACCAAGATCTCTTTTCTTTTAATTGTATCACGTAGGCAATATGAAAGGCATGTGGTCTTGAAACTGGATAGTGGGATAAATAAATCTATCAGTGCCGACTCCATGTAACATACGACACGCGAAGTATTGCCTGTCTATTACAACGACAAAAGGATGAAGTCTCACTTAATCAGACTTTTACCTCCCCAGCAATGTAATAAGCATATGAAAAATGAAAGAGTAGATTTCATTTCTTTTTTTTGTATAACAGAAAAATATTTTAAAAGTTGGTCGCAGCATAAGAGGTAGCTTCAAAGATTGGAGCATTCGAGCAGAAAATCTGCCAAAAGCAGTTGGCATTGACTGTGTGTGACCCATTATACGAGTATTATCCACAAAAATCACCCACACTAATTAGAGTTCATTTACAGAACATTGCATGGACTTCCAAGACGACTGAATTTTTCATAAATTTTTCACAATATAAAGCTTATTATTGGAATTAAATATTTGCATCGCGTAGTTTTAGAAACAAACATAATTGGTAAATAATTCACAAAAAATATTGCTTAAACGGAAAGGTTAATTTATCTCTAATACAAAAATACAAATTAACCAAGTCACAAAAACAAAACAAATTGACGTTAAAAATTTAAGAAACAACATTTTAAACCTTTAAAAGTGGGGTAACTTATATAATTTTGAAATAACTGCTAAATCATATGCTTGTCCTAAATTTGTTTTATGTTTCTCAGAATTGAATTTGATACCACAAAACAATTATACCTTACAATGGAATGATTAATGAGCCAGATCAATTAGTTAGATTATTGAATTCTCGAGGGAATAAACCTTAAAACAGTAATTTTGGTGGGTTTCCATAATTTGGTATACCTTTAGCACCTTCTTGTAGATCAATCGAAGAAACTCTCGCATTAAAGATCAATCTAAATTTCCTCATTAAAAAAATTATTTAAAAGCTTGGCATTATCAAGTAATAAATTTCACATCCCGACAATAATCGTAAGTCACTTCCGATTATATATCTCAGTTTAATCGTCCACTTCAAAGTTCTTCTAGAACTAGCTAAATAAATGACTTTATTAGTGGCGAGACCCAGAGCGAGGTCTGCTCTTCCACTCAACCATTTGAAAATATTTAGTTATTTACTAAATTAAATTAAATGTATTACATTTAGTACTGAAGAAAAAACTAAGGCCAGTCTGGACATTCAACCTCAGGCGATTGGGAAAACCCAGCAAAAGTCCTAATCAGGGTAGCGGCTTAATGCCGAACATAACAATTAATTTGTAAAATAATATAACACAAAAAAGTTGGCTTATAACTAAAGTAGTATCTGTAAAAAAATCATATTGGAGGTAAAAATGAGATATATACAGAAATGAATAAATATAAAATTATAAATGACTATTTAAAAATTAAGTGAACATTAGAAATGACTACAAAAATTATGTAATGCAGTTACGATACATTTGTACGCTGAATAAAATTACACATTAGATTACATTATAGAATATTCTATATCTTAAATTACATTACAAATAAAGTAGATATTGCAAGATATTATATATGAAAATATATTACATTTAACTAATTTACATTTTAAATAATGTTACAAATTATATGATTTAAAATATGAAATAACAAAGGTTAGTCTAACTTCGATATAAAAGAAATTCGTCATAAGAAGCTATGAAGCAAATCAGTGCAGTGTGGTCTTGAAACACGCTCACATACACCGATTTAGATGAGCGATCATTGACTCACTCAAGTGATTATTCCGTGATCAATGAAAGCAGCCCGTCTCAGCACACGGCTTACGGACAGGGCTCCCGGTGATGGTCATTAGTCGTAAACAGACACCGTTTAGGTCGCAGGGGGTGAGTAGCCATGAGCTTACTCATTGTGGATCCTCGGGTTCTATTAAAGTCAAATTCAAACAATACTGCTTTCACACGTGAATTGAATGTGTTTGGAACGATATTATGTTTATGATAAATCCACATAATCTGCAAAACTACAAATTTTAGTATACACGTCTCTTAGGTATTTAAAACACGCAAATTTTCTTTTCGATATGCGTTGATGTGCCTTAATACAGTAACAACTTATTGAATGAACTGCTTACGCTTCAGAAACCGTACGTAAACAAACTATTAGCTCCAAGAATCCCCTCCCACGTTCTCTCTTGGAACAAAATGTTGCAAAATATCTAAATGAAGGATCGTTGAGGAAGATGCAAGGAGTCCGGTGGACGATTTTACTGAGGAATACCAACGCGCGACCTGGCAATCTAGCAGTTTTTCTTAGTCGTTTTCAAGCAGAGAGCGAGTACAAAGGCCTTTAGCTATCTTGTTTAGCAGCTCAGTGGCTCCATGTGATTATCTTTGCCATACTAACAGCCTCCGGATGCTCGCGCTCTTCACTATAACCGCCTTTCAAAGCTACCGAGCAATGTGAGCCAGCCTGCTCGTCTGCCGGGTAAGTTAATCCGGACTAAATCGGAGAGACAACACCTTGCCACAAATGAGAATGGAGAAAGTAAGTGTCTTGTGAGTACATTTTGTTCCATCTACAGCTCCTAATAGCTTTCTTAGAATTTTGGTTGAATGCTTCAAAATGAATGCACGTCACACCCATTGGTTGCAACGGATTCAGTAGAGAATATTTGACTACAACACACAGTAGAGACCACAATGGTGAAGTATTTTCCTTCATCCAGAGTAAAGAAATTTTCCACTAAAATTTTGGTATTATCATTCAATCAACTTTATTAGATGCAACGATTGTTTTTAATGTTTCTTATTTTTGGAAAGAAATGTGATGTTTATAGATAACGCTGACGAAGAATTACGTTTCGTCATTTCTTTCGAAGTAAAAGCTTCCACTCTTTGAGTAAATTTAGTGAAAAAAACAATGTGTTCAAAGGGAGAATTATGAAAAAGAGTTACAAAATTTAAGGAAAGAAAATATAAAATATAATTTTCAACTAGTTTAAATTACAATTCAAAGTAACAATGGGCGTAACAAGTGTATTTACTAGAAATAACAAGAAACAAATTTCCGTCAAGTAATCTTGGGAAGAAAATAAGCTGAAAGCGACGATCAATGCACATGCTGTGGTGACGAAATAAAATAGAATCGAGAATGCGATAAATTAATGTGAGGTGAAAATAGCGTTACGTAGTGTCAATAAGAACATTTTTGCTCCCCTTATCTTCTAGCTGCAATATACGTTCAAGTCGAGAAGAAAATAGAATTTCTCTCCTCCACGAAGAAAATCCATAATCGAATACTGCACCGTATGGGACAGAAAAGAACTGGAAGCGAACTCCAACAAGTGGCAAGGAACAGTTTCTTGCTCAAATGGTGAAACATCGAGAAGGAAACGAACGAAATAAGACAGTGGAAAAGACATTCGTGGAGGAAACTTCAGGGGTTGCTGCATTTTAAAGAGTCAGTGCATGATCACACGTCAGTCGTGTCTTTTAGTGTGAAGAGGGGTGGAAAAGTAGCTTGAAGAAGCAAACGGCCTTCCCAACAAAGAATCCTAATCACCGCTTCTAATTGCGTCTTACCTTCATCCAACTGCGAAGAAAGTAGTTACAGTCGAACATTAAGTATCGCCAGTGTTGGAACAGTCACTGAAAAAGATGAAAGAAATCAAAATAAATTCATTTCCGCTCTTCCCCTTGACTTATAAGAATAAGCATAATGTTATGAAAATGTTGCCGGCAAAGTAAAAAATCAGACATTGTATACAGTTCTGGGCAATGTGAACTATGCCTAAAACCATCAGACAAAGTCGGAAGTACTTTTTATTTCCTGCATTACCTACGCGTTGTAATCAATACCTAACGTAGGTAAAGTTTATTCTGGAATTGACTCATTGCTGAAGTATTACTGACAACAAGAAGCTGTAGCTATTAGAAAACCTACCATTTCTAGTGTTGGAGTGAACTCCTATCGTTTTTCTTTGATTTTATTGGTTCAGCGATGGCGAATAGAAATACCACAGTAACTGGTGATGTACGAAAAAAATAACAATATTTAATATAATTATAGAGTTTGGCAAGAATTAAGGGAAACAATGAACCACTATTGTAGTAAGTAAGGATTTTTTCAACAATTTTAAAATAGTGTTAGTAATTAAGACGCTTGACGCCTCAAGTTTATAAATCTATATTTTACTTTTTGTAACTATATATTTTTGATTTTTAATTTTAGTAAACATTATTTTTCTACTTTTTAATTCGCTGCTTCTTAAATCAAATCATATTTTAAAAAAAGATTTTTTACGTTAAATTTATTTTACTTTTTTGTCTTAGTATATTTATTTCTTGTATTTGTTTATTTCTTTGTCAAACGAGCACAAAATCGACTTTCCTACCATTTGCCATTAGAAACCAAATTCCAGTGCAAACCTCTCACTTCATCAGATTCTCATTTCCCATCGAGTTGAAATTTCACAGATGTATGTTTTTGGATTTGTGCATTGAATAAAGATGAAAACTGTCTTTAAATCGTAAAATTTGGACGAACAGTTGAGATTTTTAAGCATGTTAATAAATTTGATCCACAGCCGCCGCTGTCGCCACCACCGAGTGTTGCCTCAGGAGGAAAATTAATAAGAAACGTAAATGGATTTGCATATACTTCTTCCGTGCACCCTACACGTTGAGAAGACATGTGATAATTTCCCGTCAGGTGAAAAAAGCGACGAGCCGGAAATCGAACCCGGGACTCCTTCTTTGATCGCAGTGGTGTTAACCACTACACTACCCATTTGTCTTCCACAACTGTATGCCATTTCAACGCAGACCTTAACCCCAAATGACCTGAGACACATAATAACAGATAATAACCTAGCCTGAAAAGAATCGAAACCGCTGACTGATAGATAGCCTTCAGTTTTGAGCGATGAAGTCCAATCTCACCCTGATATTCAGTAATTCAACGTATATAAATGCGACAAGCATTAATATAATATATGATACACCCACTACCTCCATCATCAGATCAGATTGAATGGTACCATAATCATCTATTGTCGCATAAACCACACTTATCTGTGAAATTTCGGCTTAATTGATAACTTGGAAGTGACCGAAAAATCAACAACAAATTCTGGAAAGGAAGGTAAACATACGTAAATACATACATGCAAACGTTGCATATTAAATAAAAGCTTGTAAAACTGTGTGTAAAACATATTCCACTAAGCAGTGCAGTACTATAAGAAAATTTTCAAACTATTATTCTTCATATTTTGTGATATTTCGTTTTCTTTTGGAAGTCAAAAGCGATTATTCGTAAAATTGCTGAGAAAAATATAAAGAAATTATAGAAATAGTCATGCTTGTTCTCTTTTAAACTCGAATATTTTATATAACTAGCTTTGCCTCTTTTTCGTTAGGCAATGTGTACTAGTAAGTAATGTGCACAATACCTAGGCAAAGTGGGAAATGCGATGAATACTTTCTACTTTGCCTATTGCCTTCAGGCATTGTTCACTTTTCCTACTTATTTTTTACTATGAATTTCGTACATTGCCGGTAACATAAATGTAACATATGTGGTACGAGAAAATGGTATTTAATGATCGTCGATAAGCAAAAAAATGATAAGTTGTTGTAACATTAGAACCAAGACAGTCTATAGGTTTGTGAATTGTTATTTTTACTCCTTTCACTGAGCCATTGAGGTGCTTAGCCGGATGCCGCAAATGAGGAAAAGTGGCGTGTGACAACCCTAAGCCTCTTCATTCATTGTGTTATTGTGGACCGTTCCCCTTTACCTTCTGGGAAGGGTATGAATGTCGACAAGCGTGTGCCTCTCCCATTGTCTTATACTAATTCTTTGAATGTGCATTTGTCGCCATATGAATCAGGGCGAGGCCCCTTAAGGAATTGGCTGTATTATGCTATTTCTGTGGAAGTGGACTTGACCAGGTTGAGGCCCGTTGGGGAATGTCGGTAAATTCCAGAAAGAAAGAATGTTAATATGTTGTGAATGGAGTACTTTCGCCGGATGCAGAAACAATGACAGACTCAGGGAAGGGCCCGTTCGAGCGCCTGGCTGGGGTCGACGGCGGCTCGTCCTCGCGGTGAGGTCACTACGTTCTCAGGACGGGCGAGGGGTGAACAATGGGGTGGAGAGATCGTTGAGGCAGCGACAAGGCATGGTTACCTGCTGGTCACGTGACCTCCTCTTCGGTGTACATTGGAAGGATTGAGGATCCTCGGGGACTTATACGTGTGGGTGAGTCCGCAGGTTACTTGAGATGTGACCTGGCTAGTATTAGTCGTCAGACCACTGTAAGAGATTGCTGTGGTAATTTAGATACATTTGCTACTAGTTGCGAGTGACGTAACTTGTAACAGTTCGTTATTTGAGAAAGCAACTTGTAATTTTGAGGTTCGGATAACCTAGGTGGTTATTCCGAAATAATAGTCAACAACTAAATTTATATGTGTGTAATCAATGCTTTCTGATGGCATTAACTGTGTAATGACAACTTTATAATTGTATTTATAATTTTGAGAGTTTGTCCAAGTTTGTAAATACTCAGATTTCATTTTAATTTGAATTAAATAATTAATTATTGTTATTACACGTGTGTTCAATTGTCCGGGAAACTGGACTGGTGGCAGCGAAAAAACTACCATAGGAATTATGGTGTTCATGTGGAGATCGGCAGTCGACTCATCTCTACTGGTCCTCTCCATGTGAATCCCGCGTCTACCAAAAACCCACACTGCATCTGGGCTTGTGGTATGTGGTTACAGTTGTTTTATTGAATAAAAATTAGTGCAACCAGATTTAAAAAATTAGCATGAGGATGCATTTTACACCAACTGAAAAATAGGGCTAATTATCTACTTTGCTAAATTATTCACTGAATTAGTCCATCGAAACCATCTACATTATCATACCTACCAATATTGTTGTTGGTGAGATTAATTGAGTAAGATTTTTATTCTCCTAATAATCAAAATCATCAGCTTGTCTATTTAAATCTAAATATTTGTGTTTAGTTTCTTACTAAGTACGAATATTCTCTATCTGTATGTATAATTGTGATGGTGGAAATTGATTCATACCCAGGAAAGTTTGATGGAATTACGAATGTAATTACATTCGTTACCAAGTTAACATTTACTCTAAAATACATACCTTCCTACAGATGTTTCAAACTACCAGTCTAATAATTTTCTGGATTAAAATTTTCAAAATTACAATTCTGTAGTCATTTGTTAAACCACTAACGATAAATAATAATTTTATACAAATACAAACGCATTATATACAAGAAGACTTTCGATAACCAACCGCAAAGATATAATAAATGAACTTTCTTCAAAATCCACAAATTGTTGTACCATTCAATTATACACGTAAACCAACCGCTAAACATTACACCATCATAATTAGAAACGAACGAAGATATCACACCTAATGATAACTTTTTATGTACAATATTTAAAATAATTCCATTAAGTAAAACATTTTACAGATCATAAAGTATTTTATTTCTATATGATGGAAAATAAATAATTCTATCGCTGCTACATTCTTACTCGATATATTACATGTTTTGGGTTAGTTTAAAAATTCCTCCCCAGGTTCGGGAAAAATAAAAAATTACGCGTTCAGTCTTTAAAAAACTTTCAACAGTTTTCTTCAGTCAATGAAGAGTCAATAGATTTATGTTTTCTCGCTGCATCGAATTTCTGGTCTCTTTTTTTTTCACTCGACGACCTGACAATTATGACAAATTGACTTCTACTCTGATGAGTGCAATATTGGATTCTGTGCATATTTATTGGATAATAAAAGGAAATAAAAAAGTAATTTATGGATGAACACTATTGTTTCCCATCCAGCATATTATTTCCCTGAAAGGAGACGGGCATACGATAAAGCTCTAAGAGAAACCCCTGCGGAACGGGATGATGTTTAATAGGGAGGAAGATGGAGACGCGAAGGGAAAAGCTGACAAATTATTGCCTCTATGAAAAGATGAGATGTCGTTAAGTGAATTCCCATATGAACTGGATTACCCTGTTCTTCTTGACGAGAAAAGAAATGTAATGGGGCCAAGTTAGAGGGATAATAGTTAGAAACTCGACCGTCCGATGCGCTTGACCGCGCTGCGTGAGACGGAACTGCGACACGCTGTGGTTGCGACGAAGTGCCGTCGGGAGGAGGGTACGTCTTGCCTCCCTGATGTCAGGTCGTCTCCCACCCCCAAACCTCTTTTTGTACTAACGTCCCATTTGCATGGACGTAATCTGCATTTAGCAGACACTCACCTTTCACCCAACACACTGCATGCTCCAGAGAGCTAGCTGCTATTAGCAGAGTCAACTCAACGCAATGTTATCTTGTTTATACAATGAAGTGTCAATCCAGAGACGATGGGATAAATTTAAGAGCTCCAGATTTGTTGACGTTTGAATTACAATTTTTTATAATGTACGCGCGAAGAAAGAAGAAATATTCTGAAGCTATTGTATGCATTAACAAAGAGTTTTCTTTCAGCAGAAAAGAAAAGATTTTGTTTTCAATACACTGCCCTGCAAAGAGTAAGATACGAAAGAAAGAAAAGTAGAAAATATCAGTTGAGCCGAGACATAAGGGAATATAATGAGGGACACAAATCCCTTTTCCGGTAAATGTTACACCAACACCGTAAAAGAATGAAAAACATTCAAGTTGCACATTTTGGATTTCATTTAGAACATCCAAACCTATTTGTTTTGATCTTTGTATATACCTTGACCAGGCTTACTTTGACACCTAGATTGTGTAATCTTTAACGTTCTCGAGAGGTTGAAGTTTGTAATTCCAAATTTCATTTTTATTAAACATCCATCCGTTTCTTAATACCGTGACTGGTTTTATGTATGTTTATATGTAGAAGAATTTTATCACAGAATAGCTCCAACGTATCTAAACCTATCTGACGTCCCGACGGTGTTGTGGAGAATAGAATAATAGCAACCCCGGTATCTGTTTCTGTTAAGGAGGATCACCTATTGTTGGGACATCTGTAGACGCCTCACATAAGTTGTCTATTATGTCGTTAATAAATAATATAAATAACAACAGAGAGAGGACACATCCCTGCTTTACTTCATGAGTTACTTGAAAAGCTGGAGTTAGTGTAACATTATTTGTTTTAACGAATGCATTGTCGGAGCAATATAGGGCTTGCAAAGTACGTAGGCATTTTTGGACACTCCCTTGTCCGCTAATATACACCAAAGGATGTCTCTGTTCACAGTGTTGAAAGCTTTCTCAAAATCTACGAACACGCTGTACAGCTTTCCGCGATTCTTTCGAGTTCCTCTCTCGGCTCGAGTGTTTAAAATAGATAGATTACCTATTGTACTGTTGTTGCTTCTAAAACCGGCCTGTAATATCGAGAGTTTATTTTCTTTCTCGGCCCAGAGTTGTAATCTCCAGTACAGAATTTTGCAATACATTTTTCCTATAATATTAAGTAGTGAGATTTCCGTACAACTATTTGGATCGTTTATATTTCCTTTGTTTTTATAAATAGATTGTATTACAGCTGTTGTCCATGCGTCTGTAAAAACACCTTCATCGTAGAGGAAATTAAAAATGTCGGTTAAAAATGGCACAATATCATAAGTTACCATATTTTCTTAATAAATTCGAATGGAACACCATCTACTCCAGGCGCTTTATTGTTTTTTTAAATCGCGAATCAGAAGGTATTTCATGTGATGTAATACATAATACTGCTTCCATTTGTTGCCAGGCTCGTTTACTTTCCTTTACTATGCGTGTGTATTCTCCGCGGACTTTGATACGATTTGCGCAATTCTATCCCACCCAGCCACTGACATATTTTCAGGGCAGATTTTGCGGATGCTTTCGCATATCTGCAGGCATCGTTATACCACACCGGATGCTTTCACGAATTTTTGTTCCCCTGAATTATTTTCATATTCGACCCTGATTTTTGCAAACAACGTATTGTTTACTACGATTTTCTCCGATTTTTTCCTCCCATCGATTCGGATAATTGGTGATTTGTATGATTAGAGCTCTACTGTGCCTTCAGCTGTACGTCGCCTTCGCCGCCGCGTTCGGTGGCTTGCTGAGAGAGCATGCGCCAAGGACGAGCGTGGAGGCAAAATATATAGAAGTCGAAGAAGCCGGCACAAGGGACCGTTTTGCACATGATGTCTCTAAAATGCTCTCAAGAAATCCCTACCACCTTTACGGACTTGTTGTGTCAGACCTTCAAAATAGAAGACAACTTGTGAATCGGGGCCAATCAAGATTCACTCCTCAAACAGCCAGACAACCCGGGGAAGGGTTACCAAGATCTTCTGGACACAACCCCATTTTTCTAACCGTTGGCTATACCTACTGGTATGCTCAATTGAGGTGATAAATCAACAACAATAATTACTCTCATACCGAGCTTGGAATCCTCAGTCTCGTCTAGCGTGGTTAATAAATAACAGATGGACCATCCGCCCCCATGTATCGTTTCCCGAGGGTGTGAATGCTCTCATGACACATTTAATTGTTAAGTTCGCTTTCTGGGAGAAATTCGATCATACGACAATTTCAAATAGGAGTCTTGGAATAATCACTTTACCAAATAATCTGAGCATCCTGACCATGCGGTTCGATTCGAGATATGTGGTGGACGCCCGACTATTGGGGAATTGAAAATTTCAATACTCCACGGAGACGAGATTTTGTGGAAGTAGGTTATTTCGATAAACGATTGAGATACACTATTTTGCGGAAAGTTTTGCTATCTTGTAAATGCTTTCGATGAATGCAGTTATTTTGTATTGATGTAATTTGAAATTTTGGAAGCAAATAATTTACAGCTAATAATTGTGTAATGTTGCAAGTATAAAACTAACTTATTTGCAGTCAACTTTATTCTTCTTCACTTCTTAAACGTGCGTACCAGCGACATTTGTCAAATATTTAAAACAGTTTAAAAACTTGAACACTATTAAGACACCCGGTCGGGTCTCACCGCTAATTTCACACTCCATAGGGTCATTCCATGTCAAGTGGTTTAGAGCTCCCCACTCGACCATTTTCAAATTTGCTGAAATTTTGTGTGGCTGTAAATATGTGTTTTAAAGGACGTTCTGTGAAGTTTTAGCTCCTGATCTCAAATATTAGATGCAGCACAGCCTTCTCTATGGAGGTCCTACTGACAATGTCTCTTCGGTTGCGAAGATTCTGCAAAGGTTTACGCTCTCTCGTAGCTCATCCAGATTAGCTATGATGCTGAAATTTGACACAATAAATCATCTTTTTCTAGTGAACATGAAAAAATTAGAATTATTGCACAAAAAACAACATACGGTCCACAATGTAATCACTTTCAGGTGGCTCCGAAATCACTTTGCTCGATGTTTGTCCCATATTTTGACAACATATAACTATAGAACTACAATCACTAGTAACTTGTTCTTTTACCTCAAGACTAACCAACCTTAAGACACTGCACTGCTAAGGTACCAGATTAATATCTTGCATACTTGAGAAAATATTTGACCACAAACTTGATGTAAAACATCAGAATGCCAAATATGACCTATTTTTAAGTCAATTATCTCAAAAACGGATTATTTAATTTTGTTCATTTTTATATCAATTGAAAGAGCAGATTTTTCTCTACTAGAATCATCATGTTTTGTTTTGGTGTTTTTTTAGTTATAGTAGTAGAAATGCTCAGAACAGCCACTTTTTATCCCGTGCGATGGAAATTAATTTCATATACATAATCCTTGCGTTGGTCCATGCCACTACCAGTTTTTAATAAGAATTGCAATTATAATCCTGTTGAAGATTACGAGCTTGTCAATTCTATCTAGAATTGGTAACCCCATCGCCTAGGGGTCACGCCCGATAACCGTGCAAGGCCAGCCACGGGTGCCCTATTTAGTACAGGTTCCGAAGCCTGGTTGTGAGTATCTTTCCAAGGATCCCAAGCTTTATGTTGAATGGGTTTCTTGCCAAGGTTCCCAAGCCTGAGGATGGGTATCTTCTGTTGGTTCCCAAGCCAAAGCCATAACACTACATTCAATTAGAATAATTTGTTTTCATTGCATCCAAATCCTAATTCAATTGAAATTGTCCTTGGATTTGCAAAATGACTGCCTCAGGATAACTGTTTGAACGTCCTTTAAAACACATATTTACAGGTACACAAAATTTCAGCAAAATTTAATATGGTCGAATGAGAAGCTCTAGGCCACTTGACATGGAATGACCCCATAGCAAGACGACGGCCGACGGGTATATACACAGAAGGATCTCGATTTTGAAGCTTAGAATTGAGTTTTTTCGACAAATACGCAATCATTTGCATTCAAATGCTTGGGAAATAATCACTCTTCATTGACACATCCGATAATATTAGTTTCACCTTATTTTTCATTGCTATTGTATTTTTATTCGATTTTTCCTTCCGCTGAATCGCGATAACGTTTCTTTAACTTTGTCCAAAATTTTGATAGTCGGTTTGCCATTTTCTCTCACTAGTTGGCTCGTCTGTCACTGTCTTGTATTTCCTCTATGAGTCAACAGATGGCGAAGTTGGCGCATGTTGATAATGTTTTTGTTCATAGTGGTACTTTCGTTATGTATTAGTGATATCCATCAACTCACCATTGAATAAATATACTAAATATGTAACACAAAATAAAAAAAAAATGATCATACACGATATTGGGGATATTTTCTATTGTATAAAAGTCCAAAAAAATTAATTAAAGCCTTCTCAGCTGTCACCAGTAAGGTCCGGCTTCTTGTTCGTAAAATAAATTTATCATGAAGGTGATGTTTTTCTATGTCAGAAATAGTGAGAAAAGATGCTTTTGTTCATGAAAACGATAGTTCATAGCACAGATGTTCGCTAAGTAACGCTTGAGTAGAACGTGCTTGTTTATAGACCTTCATAGTTCGTACGACATTGTGTGGTTCTAAGGAGTATCTTGGGTGGAATTTTGAATACATTGTCGACAAAAAAACTGGATACAATAAGTTTTTTTTATTTTGAGAAGTGATTGTGTGTAATGGTTCGTGTTAAAAAACTAAGTGAATCTATATGTTTAAAATTGTTCGTATTCTGAGTTTTTAAAAACCGAGTCTTTAGAATTAAGGTTAATTAACAAAAATAAGCAGTATTTTTTTCGTCAAGGTAATAATGTGCTTATAACTGGTTTGTGGGTCCATATAATGGTTACTTGTTAAGAGTAAATATTTTTGAACGGTTGTGTTTGCTAAGGAACGTTTATGTGTGAATAATGCTAGTTGAATTAACATGGGTTTTGGAGGGACATATTTATATTCATGGGCAAATGACATGTTTTGATAATTACATATTTAAGAGTTAAGATTTTTAAATGAATTACTGTTGTAAATGTTTAGTACAGATAATTTTTGGAATTATACATCACTTGAGTAAAATACAGTGGCTGTTTTAGTTATTGTGTTATTGGATGGCGGATAGTTACTAAAGAGTATTTTTCTTATACTACTCAGTTTCTGCTAATTGAACTTATTTAGAATGGTGCAGTGCGTGGTATGCTATTTGGAAATAGGAAAGGTGTTTCTTTTGCCATGATTATAAGAGATGTAAATTTCAAATGCTCTAACTTCAAGACCTCTTTTAAGGTGTGGGAGTAAGAAAGAAAACGGTCTGGCTGTGTTAGGAATGCAGAATGCAAGAAGCAGACACAAAAACTGTTGCAGAGTCAATTGGCTGATTATGTGGACTGTGAATTGCTGAATGACACTAATTTGGAGTGTTAACTAAAAACTTGATACCCTTTGTGAGGACATGAAAGATATTAAGCAATCTATAGCACTCCTATTTGACCAATATGATGCGATAATAAATGAAATAAAGGAATTTAAACTTTTTAGGGAAATTGTAAAAAAAATAAAGCAAAGAAGGGTGTAATTCATGAGAGTAAATGTACTTAAATAAAACGATCTCTGTATGAATCTTCAAATGTAGATTATAAACGTGAGACGAACATAGAAGGTATTTGTTTAATTATTGGTCATACGGGGGCAACATTAATAAATTTTCACAACCTAAAAGTTCATAAAAGCCAATAAAAACAAATGTAATACATTTGTTAAGTTTTACAATTAAATAGTTCGAAACGAGGTTCTTGAATTTTCTAAAAATAATTTAAGTTGAAAAACAAATGTTTTATTTTCATGAACTGGTATTTCCTATTATGGTAAAACTATTTTGGAAAGTAAAAATTTCTTTCTTTACATTCATTCTTTAATTTACATGGATAAACCAGGTAAAAATAGTTATGAAGATAACTGAAGACTAACCTCACTAGAATTAAGAATAAATGTGATTTAGAAAAGATAAAAATGTTTGAATTTCTGGGCAATAAAATTGGATATAGAAGAAATTGTACTGGTTGAAATAGAATGAGAACCATTTTTTGTTTTAAGGCAATTGAAAAGGATTTAAAGTAAAATAAAGAAAACCTTAATAATAGCATGTGTATATATATCCTATTAAATAAAATAGGAATATGTTTACTTACAAAACCAAAACCACGTATAAAATCTAGTTGAAATAATTCTGACTGAAATTAATGGGAAAAGCCGAGAAACAGTTGAAGAATATAAATTTCTTAATTTCTAAAGAAAAATTTTTCACGGTACAATGATTTGTCCAAAGAATTTAAAAACAGCGATCATCAGACTAATTTTAAAAGTGGAACATTTTCGTACTGTAAGAATTTCAGACGGTTTTCAATTCTAAGCTCATTGGGGAGGTTTTTTAAAACACAAAAATATTTCATCATCAATAGGTTCATTAATAATTACTATAAAATAATGTCGACAAAAGATTCACGCTACTAATTAAAACTATGCTAAAGCTCATCATGAACTGCATATATCTTCCCTAGTGAACTCAATCAAAGTCAGACTAAAGAAGAAAATAGAGGAAGCAACTATATCGTAAAATGTGCACTGAAACGGTATTCAAATAACGTACAAAAAGAAAACAAATTGTGAAATCATTTTCAAAGCCTCAATATTGCTCAAGAATACCATTTTGACGTGTTGCGTCTAGGTGTGCATTGGTAAAACGAAATTTGTGAGAATTATCATGATTAAATTGTGTGAAGTAATTTTTTAATAAATTTAAGGAGTATCGTCCTTGACAGCAAGCCGCTAATCCCATTAAACCCACCGGTTTGTACGCGAAAAGCAATGTATATGGATTCCTCTATATGATATACAGACTGCTCTTCGAGTTACTGCCGGGACATATCCGAAAAAGAATGTAATTCGTATTCCTGAAACCGTAGGGAACGTTACGGCAAAATTATGAATGAAATGTCAGGTTAAAATCAGGGCAAATTGTGCAGTTTTTCATCACATTTGTTAGAAACGGCATTGAAATTTTAATTATTAAGGTAAATAGCGTATATAACGAAACTATGGATCAAGGCACCTTATTAATGACACCCCATATAAAAGGTATTGTCTATTTTTTATCCACCGGAAATCGTTAAGAGGTTCACTTTCGTTAACAGGGGCATTAACATTAGTTATATATGATTTCATGACTTCGAAATGTCAAGATTTCGGTCACCACTTGCTGGAGAGCAGAGAACAGGTTGTTAAACTATGGAGTTATCTATTTGTCTATTTCAATACAGCACGTAAATTTTGTCATTAGCTATTCTTTATTTCAGGACTTTGAAATCTCGTGTTATTTTGACATAAGCAAATACATAGACATGGCTACGAAATTAGCNACACAAACGTTTCGTCTCATGTATGGGACTTCATCAGGTGGCTAAAATATTTTGACAAGACGAATGACTACTGCTACAGCAAGGCGAGAAGAATGAGTCATTTTATTCTTGAAACATTTTAGTAGCATACGTAAATCAAACTAATTCAGAATAATTGTTGGAAATACTTAGTGTCCTGGAGTTGTTGTTTCTCTTTTGTATGTCATTAGTTACGTATTTAGATCATATTACATTATAAGATATTTTTATATATTATATTATCATACATTATATAATAAAAATATTTAATATATTTTTATAAAATACCTTATAAATATTACGATTTCATTAATATTTGAATTGTATTAACTTTTGTTTCGTATTGTATTAATTTTTTTTGAATTATTATAATGTATTTTTAGATCTACTTTACTATTAGAGTTAATTTTCTGACTTCGATATGGTTCTCATTTGTGGGTTCATTTTGAATCAGTTCCTGCAATCATAACGCCTTTTATGATTTCATTTATTTATATTCTTCGTGACTCATACAACCATGTGACTACTCTACGACATCCCTAAGAAATAAATCGTCAGTTGATATATTTAGAGTTCGCATTAAATTATTTTACTGACCCTATATAGGAATATATCACCAAATTAATGTTTCTAGATGCTAAGTGTATCTCTCATTAACACTTCGTAATCCAATCGTTAATGAATTGCTAACTAATATCCATTAATTACAAATGTTCATGGGTGGTCAATAAATCGTCTCTCACTGAGCTTCATTGGTACACCACACGCAAAGAGACCCCGCTACCACATGAATCCCACAAACCGCTTCTTCTCTTGGCTTGGGAAAAAGAGCACCAAATACAAGGAAATATTTTAAATAATATGTGATATATTTATCGAAATCCAATACACATTTGTAAAAATGGAGAGAAATATGTCTCGGCGCACACGAACGCATTTTTTCTCAAGACCATTTATTTATCTTTCACCAGAATGACCACAGTGCAGAAAAAAGAAATTCCTTCCTTTCTCTGTTGAAGTAGAGTTCACATACAAAGTTCTACAAACGCTTCAATTCAAGTTAATTATACCATTAGAAAAGTATTTGTATTTTGTATAAAAATTGCGAAATGATGCTTATAAGAAAATGTTAACGGCATAAAACCTACATTAATAGATAAATAAAAAATGTGGCTGACGCAAAAGATAAGTTTCTTTGTTATGTCAATAATTTCTTGAATAAATGTGAGTGATATTTCTTTGGACCCACGTCAAGAAAAGTTTTCAACGAATAATTCTACTTCCTAATGAAAGGTCATAGTTCATGAGGCAAGGTACAGGATTTATTCTTCTCCTAAACTATTTTTTCAGGAAAGTGGAAAAGTCACATTAGCTTGCGAATCAACTGTAAGGCACGATAAAGAAGTCCGATTGAGCTTGGAAGCTGCTTTGAACAAGCAAAAAATTACGATTCACATCCTTTTTTCGTTAAAGGTAATGATACACAGATAGTAATGAGATAAAACTTCCTAGCAATATTCCTATTGTTCAGTAAAATGAAAGTTTTAACAAATACCAATTACTATTAAAAGTTCAGCACTTTTTTTTGAATTTCGATATACGAATTACTTTTTTTGTTATACAAAATTATTTCTTATTACTGTAGCATTGAGCAATCAAAATAAGTGGGGTTAATAACTGGATTGTTTAAAATAACATATACCATAAATTATTTAATGTTTATAGCATTTTCTAATACTCTTGCTATTAGTTATTTCCAGTAGTTAAAGCCAAAGACAAAATATTAAATATTTCAAATGTTGTGTAAGAAGCATGGGTGAAAGATAAAAGTAAGTGAAAGGGTGTAACGTGGTGGGATACTGTATGACTGGTGGAATTGGAAGAAAATATTTTAATAAAGTATGGATTTAACGAAATGAGGTATGAATTAAAATAATGTTTAAACATAATGTAACTAATTACATTCTTATTTCCAAAATACCCCGCGAGAAAGAAAAAAAACTTAAAATGTCTCCTAAAATAACTAAAAACCAAGATAGGCAGATTTTTTCATAACACCTAATAGAAAGGTGTGTTCATGAAATGACACCAGAGATTTCATTGTGAAGCGATTGTTCGTCGCAGCGCGTGCGGACTACTTGTGCTGGATGAGAGGGACCCTTGACTTCACAACGCCTACAGCTGAATATCGGGCAAAAATCCACTACTAGAAAGTTATTGGTACTGGAAAGAGCAAAAGAGGTACTTTTTGTCACTACGCAGGTTCATTATATCAGCAAATGCTGATAACGTGTTTTATTTGGCGAAGAGAACTGTTAACTGAATTTACTTGAAACCTCAATGATTCACTCTTTAGAAACACATGCATAATTAGTGAATGCACGGTTTATTTCACGTCGCAAAAAAATATAGGCGTGTTCTTTTTTCGCATGGACATTTGCGTATTTAATTAGAACAAGAACTATTATTATTAAAAAAATCAATCACATTCTTCATTAATTTTCAACACGGGGCTGTGAAACAAAAAAGGAAAATGTACCTCTCTAGGAACATTAACTCGAAATATCCAATAACAATTTCTCTATCAGTACTTCAGTACCGTTCAAAAGCAATTAGTAATGTATTTAGTTACATTATGCTCTTTAAAATATTTTTCGAGTTATTCTATCCATATTATTAATGAGAGGATTGTAAAATATCCAAAAACAGTCAATTCTTGTAAATGTAAATACAAGTAGCGCTTCTTGGAATCTAAGAAACATATTTTCACATAAAATTTTATAATTCACGATTCCAAAGTATTTTCCGTTACTAATATTTAAATTGTAGCAAAAGTAATGAATGTTGTAAACATTCTGGAGGTCTCTCTCCATTCTTAAACAATTGTAAGTTATTGATAGAAGTAACATTCGATGTTTCACTTCCCTTGGTATAGAATAATGGGTTTCAGAGTTACTACTTATTCTCATATATTTTAACGGTTAACAATAAGTTGATTCGGCCTTCAAGTATAGTTCTTTATAGCATTAATACTCTCATATGGTTAAAAATCATGTTAAAAAACGGACATTCGAGAAGGGAAGAAAGAAAGTAACTCAATTAAATTGAACTTTTACAACAACAATCAGAACTTCCATAAAACTGCCAAAATCCACCATTTTATTTATTCTAATTCACAGACATATTTAAAAAATCAAATATTGTTTCGTAAATTATGAAATTATAAATTAGAAACAGTGAATAATATAGTCTCAAAAATATAGACTTCAATATTTAGATTTACTTCAGTTTTAAATACAATAATTTTGTGATTTTTATTTAGATTTAGAAATTGAGTAAAGCTAGTTCTTATTTATTTGAACTTTAATTTTTTTTACTATTTATTGAAATGGAATTTCGTCTTTTTATTTAACATTTAATTATTTGTTGTTTGTAAATCATTTCTTATTCGATTGTTCATTAATTCACTGGTTTATGAATATTTATTTTGTATGTATATTTTTGTTTATCGCTTTCCAATTATAACATTGCTACTGACTAACATAATCATTTGAAATAATAACGCTATTCTTATGTCTGTTCACCAGAAGAACACTTCCTTGGTCGCCGAGTTTAAACCGAGTTGAAATCGGAATGGTTTCTTGGGCTCAACCAAGGACGGTGACCGCCGTTCCGAAAGACAACACGCCGGGGACAAGCGTCGATCACTGCTACGGCGATGGCTTGCTGGCGACTCCATGGACGGTGACTGGCACAGTGTCGAGTGAAATACGTCAAACAACGGATGATGCTGGGCAGCGAAGCGAGGGTCATAGGTCCAGTCCTTGCACTAGTGGTCCGATGGAACTCATTTCAACTCGATGCGACGACTGGATGAGGTTTCACTGGATTAGAAGCGAGTGGAATGTCTGTCACCAGCAATGTCTCCTCCAGAGGATGCACTAACTCAAGAAGTCAAGTGGTTGAAACCTCTTCGGTGAAAAGATATTCTCAGTCATATTTGGATCAATTACCCTCAATAAGTGAAAACAGTAAGAAAAATGCAATGAAATCCAACACTTATGTACCCGAGCATAAACATATGACAAAACTGCACCGCGTGATACGATCAACATACGTCGGAAATTTCAAATTTCGGGCGACGCGATACCACCCGCAACACACGGATGGATGACGCAAGCACGAGTTTGTTGTGCTTGACGGCAGTGAGGCCTGCACTAAAGGGTGTTGTTACTGCTCATTGATCTAAGATGGGTTGGATACAATGTCGCCTATTTTTGTAAGACAAGGGTCCGCCAATATCCGGTGATTAGGGTCTTCGGTAGCGTTGTGCAATTAAGAATGTTTCGTGAGATAGGTTTGTTTGAACACATGATGAGGGAATTATTGAAAGGAAACATTGATTACACAGCTAGGATGGTATTGAAATTTAAGGGTATCTGAGGGTTAGCGATGTTTTAATCGGGATACAACATAGCATGTAAGATGAGTGGCGTGAGTCAAAGGTTCATTTCCTGTGGGGTTAGGATTGAAAGTTTGAATACTGGATTTACGGGCATGAAGGAAGAGAAAGTCATATACAGTAAGAAATTTAGTCTGTAGACGAATGATTGATTTTAGGATGACTAATGATGATTTGATTTGACAAGATGAATGAGATTGCAGTAAAAACTGCAGAGAAAAACTATTTTTCAAGACTGAACGACACTTAGAAAATGTAGCTGAAAACGCCTGAAACCAAGGACTGAACGTTATTGAGGAAGGCTCCAAAGCGCGTGAACACGTTGAATTGAGCACCGGAGATCCATCCATCTCGACAGCCAAACCCAGAGCATTATGCCACAGTTCATAAATGGTTGTAGCTTGAGAGTCATGGCGTGCAGAGTTCAAATTAAAGGGATTTTAGCGGCTAAGCTTGAGCCCTAACGCGGATTTTAGAGCTCTGTATTTTCTATTAAAAAAAGTCATGGCAAGTCTCGAAATAAAGCAACACCAAGTACAAATAAATTGAAAAGCACACGAAATTCGTATATACAACACTGCCTCAGTTAAAAGGTTAATAAATGTCTAAAGACAGAATATATTTTTCAACAATGCGACTTAACATTCCAGCTTCGAAAAATCAATAAAACTCGAATTCATTACGATGCAATGCAAATAAAACGCTTATTGACGATTTTCGTTTTGTTTTCCTTTCAGAGAAATATGCATTAAGATATTATTATGAAGGATTTCTGAAATAAAACCTGACATTGAGATGCTATTAAATAACTGACCCGGCTGGACTTCGCATGGATGGTTTTGGTTCGTGAAAAGGTTTACTTCATTTTAATTAAGTGAGGACATGAATAGCACGTTTGCATACATTTTTGAGGTGACGTGTTACTTAGTTCCCGTTGGTATTTACCAACAATAAAAAACCCACACACATTTCACTCTAATGCAGGTTTAAAATCCTAATTTTGAAAACTCCTTTACTTTTACATACATGAACGATATAACGTCAAACTTCAACTTTTTTTCCACATTTTCACGCTAAAAAAATGATTTCGTGTATTAAACATTAAACCAAATTGTTTAAAAACGTACAAATTTTCAAGTCTTTAACCAATCTTCTTATCCTTTAGTCATTCATTACGGCACAGACGAATCTATAGATATATTACGTTCTTGTAATTTGCGATGCAACCACAGTACGTCTGAATGCTAGTTAGTTTTTCCTACTTTTCAATATTTAGTCAGATTGTTGAAAAAGATCTTTTTCTGGAATCTTTAATTAGCACGCCCAGAATCTCCGGAACCATTAGAGATATCGAAATGGTGTTTGCAGAATAATTTGTTGCTCATATGTTACGCAAGAACTAAATCGCTACTCCCGTTTTTGAGAAACAGTGGATACTCCAGAATTAGTCTTATGCTAGAAAATCCATTTCTATATCTCCGGAACAAAGAGATATATTGAAATGCTGTTTGCGTAATAATTTGTTGCTGATATGTTACGCAAGAATTTAATTAGTTGCTGTTGTTGCTGATATGTTACGCAAGAATTTAATTAGTTGCTGCTCCCATTTCCAGGTAACGGTTGATACCTCAGCTTAATAGAAATCTCTTAGATTGCGGTGAACCTCACCGCCAGGTAATAGATTAAACATGTTACGTCGAATGAAAATGGGAGACGAGACCGGGGAGGTCTCGGGTTCCGGGTTCGATCCCCGGTCTCGTCTCCCATTTTCATTCGACGTAACATGTTTAACCTCAGCTTAAGTTTTAAACTGGAGTGTCCCTATCTTTTTCTCCAGATACAATGAGATATCGGAATGAAGTGCAGAATATTTTTTTGCTAATTTTTTGCTGATATGTTACACAATAACAAAATTGTTTCTTTTTCTAGTTAGCGAAAAAGTGTGAGCCCAACATTCTTATATCAGGAACCAATTGGTAGATCGAATTTCTGTTTGGTGAATTATTTGTTTCCTATATGTTACACTCACATTAGTTTTTCGAGGACCCTCTTTGAATTATTAATGAGAATTGTTGCATTACCAGATAGATTTAGCAAAATATGTCTTTTATGTTATATTTCATATACGAAATATAAAACAATATAATGTAATTGTAAAGTTATCTCACATAAAATTACAGAAAAAAATGTTTGTAAGCCAGTGGTTGAATAGATCTTGGCTAACATTTGAAACTAACTAGAATTTATTAAATTGAGCACAAAACATGGGTCCTCCGAAAATATTAAACAAGAATTTATTTATTGGAGGGGTTACATGTGTTTGTCGTCATTACAAAGAATTGTCCAATCGCATTTCGAGAGTCCATGATCTATGGAATGAAAAGGGTTCTAAACAACTTTTCACGGCATAACATTTTTAAGTTGATGATCAATGAAAATAATCATTAAATAAATTAAATGAATATTTTTTTCCAGATAACGATACATGTTAACTATTGAGAATGCGATGAATTTATAGTTAATTACAGCACATTTTTAAAGAGATTTGTCTTTACGGCAAATGGTTCGGCTTCTTCCTGCTGATGTTGAATGACACCACGTCTGGAATTTCAGGCGAAAGTAACCTCGATTCTGACCCCAAGTGCTACATCGCCGATCGTTTGAAATAAGGGTTTTGTAGTTGGCGAGGTACATTGAGTTTTCTTACCTAAAAATGTGAAGAAGCTTAAAAGTTTCTTTATTGTATCATAATTTTTAATGAATAAAGGTTTCGGCTTCAGAGATGTGTTTTTTCTAAATAGTATGATGCATGGAAAAATATAAATAAATTATATAATACTGAAAAATTAAATTTAAATTTATATATATTTTCTTCTTCTTCTATTTTAATTGTAATTTCTGAACTAAAAGTATCTTTATAACGTCCTTTCTATTCCTCAATGTTCCATCATGCACCTGGAACACATGCTAATACATGGAATGGCAAAATTCGGGGGACGGTGTCCTTGATAAATTTATTTCTTTTCGAACATGGATATCGTATTAATGAGAAACGTATGGTGAACTGAATATTACTTCTCTCGTCCAAGACTAGAATGTTCTGCGTCTCTAATAGAATCGAGAAAGGGAAATTAGAGTTAAAATTTTCAAAAGTACGAGTGTAACTTGCTTCGTAGTTATACTTCCAACAGAAAGTTTTAAGAACTTCATGTTTAAAGAGTTTATGAGAATGAAAATCACCTCTATTAACATTATTTTCTGATTTCTTTCCGAGCGTTTGAACATAGGTTTAATAAATTATTTAGTTAATGGTGAAAAAATATTAAAAAATTCATGGTCTTCATTTATAGGGAAGAGAAATAATACTTCCAAATTTTAATTTGTCATATACTAAGGAAATAAAATATATTGGAATCGAAAATACATTCGCTAGAAAGATTTTGAAGAAAATATTCGTTTTGCGATTACGGTACTGAATATATGTTTCTTATAATATCTTGTAGCAACCTGTTCGCAGTAATTGGGTAAAAACTAATGAAACAAATTGATGTATTATAGACAATGAGAATAATTTCTACATAATTTGTTTCATGTATACTAAAACTTTTGAAACTTTACAAAAGTTAATTTAAGAAAAGGCTGAAGTAAATGTTAGAAATTGCAAAATTATCTCGAATTTTTTCTCTGATTTCGTTCACTGGAAGTCACATAGAAAGCATATAATGCGAAATGTGTGTTAATCATAAAAAACGTAAGAAAACAAGGAAAGGACTTGTTCAGAAAAGATTACATCCCTAACGCTCTAGATGACAAATTTAATGGATTTTCTAATCAGGTTGTAGCATTTAAACCTTCTTTTAAGTATAAAAATCAAGAAGAAATGCAGACTATTCATCAGAATGTAACATTTAGACAGACGACTAATTGTAATTCAAAACAAATATTTCTTTTCATTAGAATGTACCAAATTCCGAAATGTTATTTACAATCTATTTGAGAAATCTGCAAGTGAATTATTTTCTTTTGCTTTTTGAAATAAGATGTGGAAATAAAGAGGAACATTTGAAAAATTTATGTCAATTTAAGTCTTAGGTTAAGACCTAAGCTGGAGTATCCACTGTTTCTCGGAAACGGGAGCAGCGACAAATTCCGTTCTTGCGTAACGTATGAACAAAAAATTGGGAACAAATTATTCTGGTAATATCATTTCGATATCTCTAAAGGTTCCGGAGATATAAATGTGGATACTCCAACTAAAGTCACCGTTTCTCGGAAACAGTAAGAGCAACACATTTTTTTCTAGAGCAAAAAATAGCAACAAATTATTATGTAGGTTCAAGCTTTATGTTATAAAGTGGATACTCCTGCTATACAGACATCTCAACTACATTGGATAAAGACGGTTTCGTCCCATTGCAACCAAATTTACCATCTGCCTCTATTATACTTGCTTGTGAAGGTTATATGGTTATATAGTTGTGCAGGTCTCATGGTTGCAACCACGTCGCAATATATGAGAAAAATAAATAAAAAGCGTACTCCTATCTGCTGGTTAGCATTGACTAGGTAAAACTTACTGAATAAATTGGAAAAACCTCTTGTTTTCTAATTTGATTGTGTATAAGATCGGATACCGTGATATTGTTTAAATAATATTGTTTACAAAATTTTCTTCATAAAACGTCAATTTAGCGGGAAACATACGTACAAGAGGAAATAACATCATATATGTCTCGCTGAAAAGGTCTAACTCCATTAAAACACGGTATTGCTCTGCATTTTTATTTCGAATTATCATGATTGTTTGAAATAAATCCTTTGCCGCACAACTGAAACACAATGCTCAATGAAATCAATAATCAGAGCGCAGGTTGTCAAAAAGGATTATCAAAATATGAGGTTAACACTTTTTCTGTGAGAAAATTTTTTCTTGCTCTTCCAGTGGAAAATTCAATTATCCCTATTTTTCCTTTCCTTGACCACCTACGTTCAAGCAAACTTATTAGCTCCAGCACGATTGAGACATTGGCCTGAAGAAGGCCACAACAAGATGGCTATAACGTTGGTGGTTATGTCTACTGAGGCGCGTTTTTTTTCGGGACAAATAAATTTTCACTTGTTAATTGAGCATATGCTCTTCATATGTTTGCAATGATCCGTGAGATAAATCCACAGAGAGAAAACCACTCCTGACAAAATATGTGAGAAATACCCACATCCCTTTACCTGCGTCGAGCATAATACCTTCCGGAGGGACCCTAACTGGTAGTCCCACCTTTTCTTATCTGTCGTGGTCATTTTTTTCCTTTACTTCAGTTCAAAGTTCTAGTTCATTTTGTCATAAAATTAACCACTAATCTTATATTAATAAGTAACATCATTTTTTTTCGTATGAGATGGACAAATAAAACAATTTGAGTCACACCTCTTCGAAGTCCTGGGCCCTAGATGGCATTCCTTTTTTTAAAGGTTGAGTTACTATTCAAAGCATAGACAAACGCAGCGTAGAAATAAATTGGCCGATCGATAAAAACGCTGTAGTGTTTGGAAACCAAAAAGTCAGCCCTCTCAGTGTTACAGCGTTAGGTGACGAATCGAAACACCTCACTATGATCTTGTAGTCGAAACGCACATCAATAGAGCATATTTGATATGAGACTAATTATCGGAGGTTAAGATTTGAATGAAAATTGTGCTAGAAAGAAACTATCGATTATATCAATATTTTATTTTAAACAATTTCCTTGTAATGAAATCGAATAAAATCATTTTTTAAATAAGGAAAAAACGTTCTCTAAGTTATTGAGAACATACTGGACTTTAAAGTGATTATTGAATTAGGCTTATTTTTATGGTAGTGTCTGGGTTTGCATGGGAATCCTTATGTTGCACTTTAACTCTTTGTAATACTAAGAGAAGACAAAAGAAGCATGTCAAATATTTATTTGTGAACTCTGAACATTTGTATACATTTGTCTGCTCCTGAATCATTTTACGTCACCGTACGTGTATTGTATAGAATGGATTCCTAATGTGAAAAATGAGATTAATAAGAACTCAATTTACCAGACACATCATATATTATTCTCATTAGATAACCAGACGTTTTTTTGCTGGACTAACAAATCGATTCAAAAATCATATCAAATAATTCAAAACGCTGGTTGCATTAGGACGTACCTAACAACAATTTCCTACCTCCAAATACTTAAAAGGAAAGAAATTTTTCTGTATTAAAATGTAACGGATGTAAAAACTACAAAATTTATGCAACATAAAATACAAAAACAAATTGACGAAACGTTTAATCGATAAACATTGACGGAGGTTTTTTTCTTGCTGATTTTGGACAAGCATAAATTTTAGAAATACACCTCTATCATTTAGTCTTTGATGGCGTGGAGTGTGATGAAATAGGTAATTTTGCAAAAAATAATTCTTTAGAGTCAGTAATAGAAGCAATATGTAATAAAATTAAATAATATATTATTTTAACCGAATAAAACCAAGGAAATATATAT
>NNCF01126387.1:2319342-2352406 GCA_002313205.1 Laupala kohalensis | reverse complement strand
ATATATGTGTGTGTGTGTTACGCACAATACCCGAATTCGGCCATTTGACAGAAAAAACGACCAAAACTAGTTTTGAACGTTTTGAAGGACAGAACTAGTATTGAGTATTTTCACAACTATGAAATTTCGTCACAATAATGTAACGGATATAATTTCTAGAGTATTTTCTGTGACTGACGTGTTATTTACATGCATGAGACATTTATAAAACTGTCCCATTTCCACTGTGTGGTGTTTCTAATACTCTGATTGATGGAATATTTATATTTCTATGATATATGCCCACGACTTTAAAATTAACCTTCTTATGAACTGAGGAATGTTAATAAAACAATAATATAAATCTATAAATGTATTTCTTCCACAATTTGATCTATCTGCATATATAACATTGGATAATGTATGGTGAACTATATTTTTCGACAGCCTGAAGCAATTTCAATGAAAATTAGTACACCGATGACTCATTATCTGGCAACAAACATTGTGTTGTAACACATTACTTGCACCCCTAGGGAGGGGCGGAAAGGGATTTATATTTAAAAATAATCTGAAACTACCGATATTGGTAATGATTATAGTTTTGAAGATGCTGAAGTGAAGAGTAACATTTCTCATGCCGCTTAAATCTACGATCAGCCCTATGGACGAATGTACACCCTTCGTCTAGAGGGTGAGAGGAAGAAAATATAAAAGTAATAGGAAGTGACCGCTGTTATTGTTGGGACCACAGTTATAGGGGTCGCTGTAACTTATACTAACATTCCCGATGACACTCACGTCCACGATCAACCCTTATATATCCCTACGGAAGGGAATAGTATTTTAATGTTATAGAAAATAATATAGAAGTGTCCAATTCTCAATTTTCGACATTGCTGAGTTTAATAATGGTATTCTGATATAGTGTAGGTCAAAATTCAGCTTCAGTGGGTAGAAAGACACTCCTAGCATCCACTGGGGAAGGGGTGGGAAGAGGATTAAATTTATAAATAAGCGGAAATGAGCGATGTTGGTGTTGAATATATCACTTTCGGGATTACTGCAATAAATAGTGTCATCCCCGATTTCGCATAAGACCATGATCATCCCGCGTTAACCATATAAACACTAGGGATGGAGATGTCATATAAAAACTAGCGAAAATGACAAATTCACAGTTTTCTGGCTAGTTGGGAGGAAAGGTTTCACCCCTGATATCCTTTAAGTTTTAATTCAGTCCCCATGGAAATGACACACTCCTCTATTCTCTAAAGGGTGTGGAAACGACATGAAACGAAACATTAATTGAAAAGGGCCGATTTGCATCAAACAAAAAGTTTTCAGAGTTGTTGAGGTGTATAATTGGTCTGTCAATGCGGTTTAAATAACGTGGAAACACGTGACCCTTGGAGCTGAGGGTGAGAAGGGAGGGACGAAAAAATAATGTAAAATGACGTGTATTAGAGTCAAATCCATCTTCTCCGTGTTTACAGAGACGAATTATTAAAATGAAAGGGAAGGGTGGGAATGGAGTAACACGTAAAAATATCTCAAATGATCGCAGTAAGTGTCGAGTTTATAATATTCGGGGTTGTTGAGACGAATAATTTTAATTAAGAGAATGGAGAACAGCGTGGAACGTCAAAACTATCGAAAATGTCCAATATTAGTTAGGATACCGTAGTTTTGAAGGCCACTGTGATGAGAAGTGACATTATCGTGGACGTTTCAGATCACGAACAACCCCTATAACACCGTTTCACCCTTTGGGAAATTGTTGAAAATGATATGTCAAAGAACAACACACAGTTTTCAACTGAATGGTGACATCCTGATATCGTGCAAGTCTAAATTCAGCTCCCATGATAAATGCCATCCCTTCCACCTTTAAGTCAGTGAGAGAGGGGTGGAAAGAGGGTGTTCTGATACAAAAATTAAAAAAATTGATTTGTGTTCATTCTGCAATTTTCAATGTTTCTAGATGAAACATTATACTGCCAATGTCGCTATGATGAAGATCCAACCAAACGGTATGTTTGGCACCCGTCTAGGTGGGGTTGGAGAGAGCGTGACGAGCAAAAAATAATAATCGGTAACGGTCGATATTTGTGTCGAATGCCTAGATGTCGGAGTTGCTGAGATAATTATGATATTTGGGATGTCGTTACGTTTCTGATTCGGTACATAAAATAAACTACAATACAATATAATCTTTGAATAAAATAAACGTTAAAAACTTTTTCTAAAACAAGTGTTTATTTACAAAGTGCTATGCTAAAAAATAAAAATTGAAAATGAAAAATGTAAAACTATAAAAAATATCCTTCCTTTGTCACTCATTATAAGTGCAAGAGCTTAGAAGATGCTTCAACATGAATATTTTTAAAATATGAAATATTAATTTAAAAATCAAAGGGGTCAAGTGTCATAAATACAAATACAACTTAAAAATTTCTGAAAAAAACTGAGTAGGTAAAAATTTTCATTGCATTCTCTTCCAAAAAGGTACTAGGAGTATACTGGCTGATAGTGGAATTTGGCGTCATCGTAAATATCACTTCTGGTTTCAGAGGTTTCTAAAACTACGATATCAAAACTAATACGGCCATTTTTGATAATTGTTACATTTCATCCTCTTCTCACCCCCACTCAATGGGTGAATATCCCTCGTGGAGCGTGGCTGTGGGCGTAAGTTGCTTTGAGTGTCAATGCAATTCAGAGGTACCAAAATGGATGTATTCCACACCAATATCGGTCGTTTTTTATTATTTTAACTTGTCACCGTATTTCCACCCCCTCTCTTATGAGTACTAGGAGCATATTATATCCCCTGTGGATCAACATATTGGGGTTGTCCTTATCCATCTCTACGGTACCGAAAACTATAGTATCCAATCAAATATTTTCTTCAATTATTTTTACATGCTATCCCCTTCCCATCCCGTTCCTGAAAGTGCCAAAGTTGTCTTATCCCCACGGTTGTTATTGTCAGATAATCAGTCATCTGTGTATCAAGTTTGGTTCAAATTGCTCCAAGCATTCTGGTGTTATGGATGCTCACATACATACCACCATTTCCACAGCTTATGGATGGATTTTCGTAAAATTGTACCATAATTATCTATTTTCATGCAAACACCACATATCTGTAAAATTATAGTTCGATTGGAAACTTACACGTGGCCGAAAAATGAAATTATGAATTTGGAAACGAAAGGACAACATAAATACATACATAACTCCATTTTACTCTCTTAGGGTAGATTTTCCTAAAGTGGTACCATAATCTATTGTCATGCTAATTGCACACACATCCATCCATCTATCCATACTTACTTACATCCATACAAACATACATATATACCATTCATTCACACACACANTCTGTTATGCCTCTCATACGAAAAAACATTTAATCCGTACTAAGTATTAAGAAAAAGAATTGTATAGAGTATAGGAAATTTCATTGTTGTTGAGAGGACAAAACTAGTTTTGGACGATTCTCTTTTGCCAGAACTAGTATTGAGCACTTTCAAAACGCTCAAAACTTGTTCTGGCAAAAACGCATCTTCCAAAACTAGTATAGGTCGTTCTTTTCGTCCAATGGTCGAATTCGTGTTTTGTGCGTAACGTATATCAATAATTAAATTTGTTGGTAGTACATATTATTTTCTGAGTATTATTGTCTTATCTCAGTAACGAGACACAGAAGAATTGTGATACAAATTTTGTTTTAATTGTCTATTGTAGACGAGAATAATGAGCTATCTCTTCGTTTCGTGAGATTAATGTATACTTTAGCATCTTCAATTGGGGTTTAGCTAAAAGAAAATGAAAGTGCAATTAATTACTCTTCCCTTCCCCCTCTTCTACGGAGATAACCATGAAGGGTAGGTATAATCCTTCTACCTGACCTGTAGGGTTTTTCAGGACATTTTAAATGGGAGTTACTTATTTCATATACCTAGAGTATGTGAAAAACATAGATCAGTATATTTTCGAAACGCCGGTTTCCTGGTGAGACTCATTCCTCTTGGGTACATACAGGACACGGTTGAGGGTAGTGAGGATTATTAGATTTATAGATAGAGAGGAGATTATTGTCAGACGATTGGAGAGGAGCTTATGGTGCAGATGAGTTCAGAGCCCGATTATTATGTTCCTCTTAGGTGTTAGAGACACGAGCTTTGATTTCCGTTGCCAGTCCGTCGAGGAGTTTGAAGTTTGCACGTCTGAATCCGGAGTTGTCGTGTCTTGGCGAAGATTGCCTTGCCCATGTGGACCGTACCCGTGTTCCCACTGCTAATCTCCGTGTGTCATCACTGTACTTCGGTGATTTAATGAGTGTTTGTAGTGAGTGTGTGATTGGTGCGGTGGAGCATTTATTGCGCAGCTTGTCGCTGCAATAGTGTCTACGAAAGTATGTCAATCGTGCATTCGAGATCCCCTTTGCTCACGCACATGAACTTTGACTCTGCTGGAAGTATGTGTCATCGAGAAGCAGCGTTGAGTCTTTTCTTTTTTTTTTTTTATTTTTTTTTTTGGTGGGGCTTTAGGGCTCGTCAAGAGTCTTTTCTAAACCAATGTATTTTTGTATTAGTAATTTTCTATTTTTCCTTTTCAATTATATTGTTATTTGAATTATGTCTCGTTTTATTTATGTGGATGGTATGCTCCCGGTTTGATCATTGTAGTGCTTCACGATACAGTGAATATACATTTCTATTCCCTCTGGCGCCTAGCACCCCTAGCACGCAGTGCAATTTTGCGGTAACCAAAGTGTTTACAATATAAAATGTCTTATGTTGTAGATGTGGATAACTTTTTCATCTTGATTGCCGAAGTCAATTGCCCTGTTTTTGTATTACAGAATCCTATTCTGCACAACTGCATCATTAATTTTTATGAGACCTTTTTAAAGTTCACTAAGTTGTGTATCCAGATATCTATGAAAGTTAAAGACTATTTCACTCTAGCCTGTTTTTAATGCGGGTATCAGTTTGCAACGTAATTTTATTCTGTGGACTTATATTGACTTTTAGGTAAAATAGGAATACCTCCAAGGGATTATTTCAGAGCACCATGAGCATGTTATTAGTCCACTTAAACGATCTCCATATTTTCATGCATCCTATTTATTCGTGAAATTAAGTCCTCGACATATTCCTAATCTTCTGTGTACATCGCAGAAATGTGTGTTTACTGACCGTACAGCAACAAAATTGAAAAAAATTGTTTACTCGATTAGGTCCAAACTACTAGCTCATCGATGATGAATTACACGAGATAGATGACAATTATCGATATTCTTTCCATTATTCATCAATTCCATTAATGTAAATTTATTTGATACCATATGGGAGTCATTCAAAAATATATTAGCAATTGAGCAATTTAGAGTGCATATGAAGCAGGGGAAAACACACACTAGATTTCTCTTCTTAAGAAAATTAAATGCAAACTCATTTATCAAAATATTTCAAAGAAAACGAAGGGAAATTGGTATTCAGATATGGACACCAGATATATCAAATCAAAGCTCTTATAAAACGCTTAAACGGTTGAAATGTCTTAACAGTGCAACGCCGACAAAGAAACATAGTTTTAAGATAACGATCTCGGAACGGAAAAATCGCAAAAACTGTAACTGACAAAAATCTTTAGAATTCACTTGTTTGATGTATTCACATCAAACGGATTGATCAGATATCTTTTCAAAAAAAATATGAATCTTATTAATTTTTAAGCAGGATTTTAAAATATTGTATTAAAATGTTCTTATTCCTATTTTATACATAATCAATAAAATATACACATATATTAAATCGTTCAATAAGAATGACTGTTAATCCAAATATATAGTTTAATGAGGATTCATGTAAATCATCCTTAGCTAGGTAGCGATATCAACTTTTTCTTGGCGTTACGAATGTTCTGCGCAGAATTTATTTTATGTTTATAGTAAAAAGTGTTGAGAATTCAAACTAATAAATGTTACTATTACTTATAACTTTGAAAAAATATCAATATTTTTCCGCAATACAGTTCAGGAATTGGAAACTCGATTTAATATATCACATCTACAAGTCAAACATAAAAATAGCGATAAAAATATTCACTAGGGAACTCTTCCAAATCCAAATTTATTTCTCATATCCTGAAGCAGTGCTCACACTGAAGCAGTTTTTTCTTTATGTACATAGTAATACACACAAATTTCACACAAAATCGATTATAATTAATATTTGAATCAGTAATCATATCATTTTGCAAATTTATTTGTTACTTCAACCAATTAAGGCTACAATCAGTAATTATAATGTTTAATTTTAGATTTCATCAAATGTTTCTTTTTGTATAGTAATAAGTTTATTATTTAATATCATTGTAGTAATTCTTATCTGTTGACTCATGGGTCAAACTCGCATGTAGATATTTTTAGTATTAATTTTTTTTACATTTACTAAAAAATTCTATTGTTTTCGTGTTTTAATTTCATTATTTTATTTCTATGCTATAATCCCTTTGTTTATAAAATGAACGTTTTCATTTTACGTACATCTGTAATGAGGATTGCTGTACATCGTAAATTTTACTAAACGCAGTTAAGTGGCTTAAAGACATTTAATTAATTTTTTATAACTTACATACGTAGTTAAAAGCACCTCGTTAACTTTATGGATAAAATTCCTGATATAATTTCCGAAAAATCGTTAATTATAAACTATCTGATATCAGTACATCATAGTTAAAAATATTTAGAACCATGCTGAAAACAAGATAGTAGAATATTTAATGTAATCAAAAGAAAATTCGATATATGGCGAAATTTCCATTAAAACTTTTTCTTCTCGTGAATGGGGCAAAGAATCCAGGAGATAGAAAAATACGAGTGAATGTGTTATGAACAGACTGTTCATAAAGGAATTTGAAATACTATTCCCAGAAAACGAGGCAGGTCTCTCGGAAGTCTCTGGAGGAAGACACTATTACTCAAAAGACTGAAAACTCGGAGATGTGTGAACGCACCTAAAGTGAAGAAGTTCTGTGAATTCTTCCACCGTAAAAGAAAATGTTTTCTTCTGAGAAGACGGAGCCTTGCTCAATCACTTGTGTATTGTTCGTTGTACTAAGCGTCACGTCTTCAGCAAGTCCGTGGTGAATTGCCACGTTCTTAACGTGGATACTTAAAAACTTTTAAGTAACTGAAATTTGTTTTGAATTCTTTCAGGTTGTCTCGCCGAGCAGCACCTGTAACATGCATTAGCACGTCCTGGAGAAAATATGTATTATTTTTTATTCAGCAGCTCAACTTGTGGCCAGCTCTCACAAAGAGTGAATCTGGTTATACCAAGAAGCTCTGACGTCTCGCAACTCACTGAAGGACCTCACAAGTCTTCTGGAATAAGTCTATGAAGAATATAAGACCACAGAAGCAGTGTAACTGTGGTATTGCTATTCAGGTACTAATTAGCTTGTAATGCGTTCGCCTCTTCAAATGTGGAACTTGTTTTTGATTATGTGCTTAATCTGATGTGTGTAATATATTACAGAAGTTATTTTTATGTATACTAGCATTTTGATGATGTTATTGTGATTTTTATAAAGAGATCACTTCCCGTATATTAACATTGTGAGCTAACTTGGTGAATAACTTTCATGATAATACAAAGAGTTATGAAATTGTATATGGATCAAAAAACGTATCCAGAGCTTCTATGCAGAAAAATTAATTTAAATCGATTCAGACATAACTTAGTTGTAGAGAGTTTTACATCAGAAATCTCGTGATTTGATTGTCGTGAATTTTATTTGATACGGTTCTGAGATATCTTAAATCTTGTATGAAGTTGTGATGATACTGATCTGAAAGTTTGATGCAAGTACACTAATTGGTTGAATTCTGAGGAGTCCTTTTCTATGCTGTTCTTCGATCCTGTTTCAACCTTTATACATCCATGTTATTCTGCAAACTGATTGTTCTAATGTCTTCATATTCACTGATATTCTTCAATATTATATGTACTTTACTCAGATCTAGTCTGTATAAGAGCGTTCAAGTGAGCACAGGAATTCTTATGAAGTTGAATATTGTATACAATCCAATATTGTTATGGTGACTAAGAATCACATTTTTTCATGTTTTCGAATTGTGTATATTAAAATCCACCGGATCGGAGAAAACTCCCCAGGAGGAATCCACCACTATTTTTACAGTTACAATTTTGTATAAATTCCAGTTATGTAATTATGCATAAAATTAATTTAGTACGTGTATTTATTGTACGTTGATTTCATGTCTAATCAATCATTACGTGAATTTGAGAATTGAAATCAAGCCATTTGTTCAGAACCTGGCTTAATTCCTCATTTATTAAATCTCAAACAGGGATCATATCCTTCCCCTCTCATATGTAGTACTCCTCTCTTGTGGCATTATACAGAATGATTAAATTTTTTTCTCGGGAATTATTCCTCACAATTTTTCTCAATAAATGCGAAAGATCGCTGCGTCCTACACCAAGGTTCACTGATATAGAGTTGGTGTTTTCTTATAGTAAAGTAGCACATCTTTCTGCATCTACTAATTCCCGAATATTGATAAAAATTAACGAATAATCCAATTCAATACAAATTCACGAATAAATATCATTTCATGAACTGACTTGGGGTGAACTGCATATTGCAATAAGTGACGATTTTTCGTCTTGGGGACGCAGAAATGATAAATCTGCCACTGTCTTAGGTCTCCTGATCGGAATTGATAGAATGGTCCCTTGCTTGCTTCCGGTGAACCAAGTGGCTTATTGCTCTCCACTTTGGTACTTAACTATGAATTCTTATAGTTTATTAAATGATTTGTTGCTCAAATTTACCCTACGATTGTACTTAATTCTCTTTCCGCCTATGTACAATAGATATTTATTCTTGACAATAAATTTCGTCTTCAATTTTTTCTTATTGATGTCAACAATGAACGTTTTTGAAGATGCTGATTGTAATGAGTAATTCCTAGAAAAAATGTTATGATTTTTGTATGTAATGTGAGAAGAGATCGCTTCTCAAATACAGATTATTACAGGTGCAATATCAACAAAGACAATTATCTTAGTGTTTCTCTGGCGTGTCTGATATTTTTGTTCTGATGAGGTTTTAGGTGTTACTAGCAGGACCGAACACTCTGGTGCCATTTTTATCAGTTTTTTTTTATTTTAAAACTTGAATTCACCTTCAGTATACAATTTTTTGACGTAGCTCTTCTTGATTTTCATATTATATTTCATTGTTCATTAGTTTTTAATTGCATTATTTTTTAAAGTTTAATTCAATTGACTTGTTTCACCCCATTAAGCACATTGTGTTTCATTTCCAGAAGCTCTTTGAATCTCCGTCCTATTCAGGATCCGGGCGTGAATATCTCCCTTACATCACCACCTATATGTCGTAATTTGCGATAAAATTGTGAGTGCGCACACCTTTGAGTCAATGGCTAGAATGTGATCTAATTTTTATGTCAGTTTGAGTATATAAAAACGCCCTAAAATGTCCCACAAAATAACGAGCTTGCCGTTGTATTATAATAGCTTCAACGCTTACGTGAACATGCCGCCAGATATAACCTCACTGTGATCACTTACAGCTGACCAGTTGACTTGAACTTTTTACGCGAGCAGTGTTGTCATCTATAATTGGTATCTGAAGCTCTATCTTTAACGTGCAATACGTTAATATACACAAAGTGCGATTTCACACATCTCTGAATCGTGAACTATACACTGAGCTAATTTTTAAATACAGTACGGATATATTAAAATTTTTAAAAGAGAACAATTTAAATTTATTGTCAAAAAACAGTACAGACTGCGTATGACCACGTGGAGGACAAACTAATTTACTCTCCGGAAGCAAGTAAGGCATCCCATCAATTCCCATCAAGGGCCCTAAGGCAGAGGCGGATTCAACAATTTCAGCAAAAGTTCCTAGATAAGATAAAACGTTAGCTGCGAGTTATAATACATATATAATGTCAATATGTTTGTAATTTAACGCAAATATGTTTGTAAATTTACATGTACAAGTTATTATCGAACTATAGATTATTCTGAGTATAGTGTTTAAAAATCATAAGAGTTGAAAAAACACTAAATTCACGATTTATTGTTACAATAAACACGCCCCTAGACAAAGCCTAGAGTACCTGTATAAGAAATCCGCCTCTACCTGAAGGAAAAACGGAGAAAAACCCGGACCAGGATGGGGCTACAGAATTAATGTACACAACCGTGCTACATCACTGGTAGAGTGAATACGAACATGTACCATCGATACTCACATTACAACAGCGGCAAATGGACATTCAACAAAATTGATCTGTTTCGCTGAATATGTCACGGAGATAAATGTATGGTCGAAGAGACCAACATCCTTCTAGCCAGTGAATCCAAATATGTCTAATGCGACTAATAACTGAATTGGCTGCGCCCTAAAACATCATAGGGATTATCAATATCCAATATGTGCAACAAATGTAATAGCTATGAGAAATAAATCCACCATGTCCTATATCGACAAGTAAAGTTGTAATTAACGAACATCGCTAAGTCTGAAGGGAATATACCGGACATATTGTTCAAGAAAAAGTGAATGTAATGAAATAGCTGTTTGGACGAATCAGTAATGCTTTTTTTACAATTGTTCTTTATTCTGCGTAGAGTTCCTTGAAAATATATTTTATTCTTATTTTATTTCCCCATAAAAATTATAGCTTTTCAGTGACTATATTTAGGTATCAAATAAAAATATTCATATTTATTCAAGTATTGTAAAACTTAATAATAAGTAAGTATGAGTAAATATGTTAAATATTGTAAATTGTAGTAATTAAAGAAATAAAAATAGTTAAATACGGATTGACTAAAAATCGAGAATAATGGCAGAATAAAGGAGGTCACTTCTTAAATTATAGCTTCTTTCAAATCTTTCTTATCAACGTGTCGTGATCCCGTTCTGAGGAAACACCAATTTGGTTCGGAGAATAATACTTTGTATCATAATGTTTTTTAATAAATTATTCCCGGCGATTGATCAACGCAGGGAAATTTGAATTGTTAATAATTTACCAAATATCCTATTTAGTTTTTCAGATAAAAAGGAAAGTTATTTGATATTCTTTCATCCCAAACGATAAATTTCTATACATTTTACCCATAAAAATAAAAACCAGGTCATGAAACAACAACAAAGTTTGTTTTACGAGCATGAGAATCCTGCGCTTACTCGTGATAATGAAAAGTTTTTTTAATAAAATTTATAATGTGGGAATTATTTATGTGATATGTTGAATAAACCATACTCTTGCAACCATGCCAATTCGTGTATTACAAATGTACTACTACAATAAGAGTATTTTTTACCTTAAATAAAGCAATCTAATTCTAATTGTGATCTTGATTAAGGCATTCTAATTGTGCAAATTAAGTCTGGTTATATGCAATAGGGTCACAGTAACAACTAAGGAAACGAGAAAACAAGATATTACGTTCGTATTTCTTCTTTTTATATTGACTCGCTTTGCTTGCAGGGGGTTTTACCGCCAGATCCCCATATAACGGGCTGCGTCCTTTCCAAGGAATTCTGTTACCTTAATTTAATAAAATTATTTTATTACATTTCGTTCAATTTAAAAATCTGTTGACAATGTATTTTGTCCACTGCCAAAAATTATGAACTACCTTTTTACATTAATACAACAGTTTATCTATTATTATGTATTAACAAACAATAGTATTGCACGTTCAACTTTCTTTTCGGGGTTAACAACGTTCAACAAATTTATTTTTTCGCGTACAACTTTTGAAAGTAGTATTACTTTCAAAAGACATCTACATATAGTTAATTATACTTAGTAAGTTGGTCAAAACTTACGAACAAATCGTAATAATGAATAATAGTTCTTTCCATCAATATAAAAATATGCCTTATACTTCTAAAACTACAAATATAATATATTCTAATTCAATATTTCTACTTCCTAACAATATCGAAAAATGTTTCAATATGTACTTCACATGATGTTACAATGATGGAACAATGTTATGAAGACAAAACTGAATAAAAGTTTACAGCTATTCCCACCAGTTTCAAACCTCCGGTCTTCTAGTGTGCAGCGTCACATTTTACCTCTATACCAAGGAATAAGTAATATTTTCGCATGTCTTAGGTTAAATGAGTTTTAAAGCGTTATGTTAATTAGCTTAAATTATGTCTACAACTTGTGTTGTGCCACTGCGCTAATGAAACATCTTTCTCACTTTCTTGCATTAATCGTTCGCACCTTAATTTGTCGAGGCTGCAAACCAATATCCTTTCAAAAATTATCGATGTGAAAATTCGAGTTATGTGTTACATTTATTCCCTGCTAACTGATAATTAAACACTAAAGAAACTAAAACACGTACGAAATAAAAGTATCAATCGGTACAAATTCTCAATAAATACTGAACATTATTGTATTGGATATTGATAATTTATTCTTTGAGTGGTAAGGCTCAAGGGTATCTGCATTCAAGGAGTTAACAATAGGTCACCTGCATGCAAAAGACACAAGGAGTAAAACAACTAGTAACTAATAATGATACGTGAAACAGAGAGATAATTGATATAATTACTATTTCACTAGAAACGTTGAAATATGAACTACAATTTTGTATCGTATAGAGCCTTAAAAATTACATGAATTAAGAAAAATATACTCACATTATTTCGCTGAGTCTTTTTGCAAAGAACATAAAATGCAAATACTTATTCTGCTGTAAAATGCAAATACGGTCCACTGTTGGACGTATTGTAAAAGATTCAGAAATAGTAAATTTTATTACACAAATTAATAAATACTTTTAACGTAGAATATAAATCATTGTCGAGAAACTATAAAATTAACCCAACTTTCTTTTACATGGTAAAAATTATTGTATCTTGGCTAAAACGTAATTCTTTAAGAACGTAAACAAACTTTTGAAATGAATCAAGGAATCGATACATTTTCACTGCCTGTTGCATAAATGAATTGGCTTGAACCATGTCTTATTCAAGGAAAAAGCACGATATAATTGATAATGATCTTAGGTTTTGAACTTTTAGAGATCGCAAAACGAATTTCAATCTCAATACTACAAAAACACTTAAAGCGATTAACATGAAATGTCTAGGAAAATGATACGTTCTTTAGTATCCCACGTATTCAAAAACTAAGTTTTGCCATGATCTTCCCAAAGCCACTTCGATTACGTTTGGCAGTTTATCATTTTTACTCTTCAGATTCCATTTCACATATTTCCACAAAGATTCATTTTTGTCATTTTACTTGGACAAGACACGAAACAATTTAAAATATATGGTATTTATTATAAACTGATGTTAAAATTAAAGCACTTAATACTTCAACACGCCTCTAAAGCCTTTAATAACTTGCACTATTTACGATAAATGTCAATACGGTTCTTGTGACGTTCGTCGCCATTCTACTATATTTTTTGCAAACATTCGAGGTAGCTTTGACAAGTTCATGACATATTTACAAGCTCGTTTGATTTACGTAATATTAAATCACTGAAAAATGTACTTTAAAAAAATTCTTGAATTTTCGGAATTTTATCATTCATTCCTATTCTCTAGCTATGAGAAAAACCAAATTTCATTATGATATATAAGACATTATGAAATTGAATATCTTCAAATCCGCGGTTAAAAACTACCTCCTGCACCAGAGCTTCTACACTGTAAAAGAATTTATTGATTTTAATAAAAGTTAAATTCGTCTTGTACTTTATCACGCCATTGCTGTAGCATTTTTTAAATAACTTATAACAATTTCAAAAACTATTTTCTTGCATGGTTGTGTTGCCGTATGGCTCATATTAATTTAGTTTGATGTGTACTCAATTTTGGCATGGTTGTGTACATTAATTCTGTAGCCCCATCCTGGCCCGGGTTTTTCTCCGTTTTTCCTTCAGGTAGAGGCGGATTTCTTATACAGGTTCTCTAGGCTTTTTCTAGGGGCGTGTTTATTGTAACAATAAATCGTGAATTTAGTGTTTTTTCAACTCGATGATTTTTAAACACTATACTCAGAATAATCTATAGTTCGATAATAACTTGTACATGTAAATTTTCAAACATATTTGCGTTAAATTACAAACATATTGACATTATATATGTATTATAACTCGCAGCTAACTTTTTATCTTATCTAGGAACTTTTGCTGAAATTTTTGAATCCGCCTCTGCCTTAGGGCCCTTGATCGGAATTGATGGGATGGTCCCTTGCTTGCTTCCGGAGAGTAAATTAGTTTATTGTCCTCCACGTGGTCATACGCAGTCTGTACTGTTTTTTGACAATAAATTTATTTTATATATATATAAATAAAATTCAACCATTATTAATACCGCACTCTATTGAATTCCTTCAGTAAAACAACCGAATATCTCAATTCCAAAATTCTTCGATTTGCTTTGAACTGGACTGAAGGAAAAACAAAAATAAGATATTCAGGGTACGTTGGATCAAATGTTTTCAACTGATTCAAAATTAATACACTTGATTCTAAATTCTTTTAAGTTTCAGTTAGTCGCGTCAAAGTACTTTCTTCCGTGTCGATGATATTTTACCCAGACTACTTCAGTGTTTTCCTAGACACATGAGTATCGTAAAACTCACTTGCAACACGATTCTTCCGCTTTCGTCAGCCTGGCACCAAGAACCTAATAATCTTGATTAATTTTATCCAGTTCGTCGAATCTTCCGTGCGCTAGTTACAAGCCAACCGGAACGGAAGTTTCTTGGGCGACAAATGCACATAGGTTTTTGTCTGTTTTAAAAGTGTTCTAATTTTATTACGTGTTATTTCTTAAGGTTTTATAAATATATGTAGTTTTTATACCAATAATGAACTTATATACTTCAAATAAAAATTGTAGCCTTTTTGCGTTTACTGTGATCAGATATTTTCTTCCGTGCGCAACTAATAATGTTTTTCTTGCGCAACCAATTAAAGGTAAAGAAACCAAGATATCGTAAATAATTCTATGCAACGTAAAAGCTATGTACATGTGCAGGGAAGTGCAATAAGCATATCGCTTTTAAATAAGATATTGTCCACAATTAAATCGTTTGTAATTCGCGGTTATTTACGAATAATTTAATCATTTTTACAGAAATGAAACATACAAGTAATTAGACAAATCATTATGAGGGTTTCCACAAGGAAATGGTGAAATGGTTATTCCTCATTGGGAGAATGGGGTAGGACACCGTGGAGGGCAAACACATACCCTCTAGTTTTAGCTGTTGCTGTTCTACGTGTTTTATTGACGTGTGTGGAAACAGTTCATCTACATGAGGCGCGCCCAGCCGTTTCGCGGGCGCCCAATAACAACAGTCAACGAACCGTCTAAAGGGCGTCATTTGCATGACAACAGGGGTAGACACCCATCGTCACTCTCCGCCATCCACCACCGTGGATTCTTAAGTAATCCCCACCCTTTCATGCCTAATGCACCGAACTCCGTCACTCTCAGACTTGATCTGCCTCCACTTGGTGAGTCAATTGACTTCACCCTTGCTATCTACCTCCGCTTCGCATGAGAGACTTCAGACTGCAAGCATACGAGCTTTCCTGGCAGCGGAGAAAATTTTTTGTAGAAAATGTTTATTTCTAAAAGAATGGGTCGTCTTGGTTCTTGGAGTATGAATATGGTATTGAATGAATGTAGCTGCAATAGCAACTGTAGTGTTTTCATTTCTTATTTGAATTTACTGTATTCCATGAGTTTCCAACATATATCGTGGTGTTGTCGCATTTTTAGGTCTCTAAGATATTATAAATATATTTTCACGTTAATTTTGCATCTAATACAATAACGGGTCCGGTAATGAGTTGAAATCTCATTGGAAATACAATTTTCTTGGAAATGAAATAAAAACTTTACAAAGTATTTGATATCGAAAATTGTAGCACTACCTTCCAAACATTATAATACATACAAATTTCAATGATTTTTGAAAAACGTAAACTGAAGCTTCCTTCCTTTTCGTTCTGTCATCAAGTTTTGCGGAGAACCATTCAGATTTGAGATGACAAAATTTTAGAAACAAAGTATCTCACAAAAAGAGAAACAATTAATTCATTTAAGTAGATACGAACCGAACACGCAATACAAACTCTCGGCTTGTCATCTTAAACCTGCTATCAACAGTAAGTTCGATTGGATGGACGAACGTGTTTTCGTTCAATCTATTGCCGCAGTTTCACTCAGATCTGGAACACAAGGCGAATCCCACTCACATTTCGGCCTCCGACTTCCAGCGGACTGTTCATGAATTGACAGGCCTGGAGAAAAATATATAACCGCTTACAGCGGTCAATTGTGAAGGGGCATCTGTCAGTGAACGTTTGAAGAGTGTCTTGAGACCCGGGGAAGCTAAAGAGTTTTGAAAACTCTCAAGTTGGTTCATGAAACCGGTTAGACTTCAGTTGGCAATAACTACGAGACGTCAGTTAGATAAGATTCGTGCCAAGTCAGTCCGGATAAACTCCCACGAGAGGTCAGTTGATTGATAGGTTTGACCAAAGTATACTTAATAGTTTATTAGAAGCTCGTAGAAATATTTTGGACGTTGAAGATTATAATAGTCAGATAATGATTGAGACCCGTCCAATATTCGTTGATCTTGACACTCATAGGAAGTTGTTTGCTTCTGAACATTAGTGTAGAAGATGGTGTGAAAGTGTCAGAAGCAACCTACGTGTTTCTAATTATTCATGGGAAGCTTTCCAACACAGCAGCGGTGCAACCAATTGAATTACATGGAAATATATGGAGCATATCTCAAGTGGTGTCCGTTTGATTGTTCCACCACTTCGCAAGCGACTTCGCGACGAGTCTGGTGTTACCACAATCCTGGTTGGGCAACAAGCAAAATGCATAGCCTTCTATGGTGCATCACTCAGTCGCTATCAGGGCGAGTACGCTTGGCATACCACGGATTGCCCCACCCCACCCAAACTTTTGATTTAAACCCATTACTTTTTGTTCAAAGTTCACTATCTGCCTGGCTGGTAAATACATATGTCTCATATGTGTATGTTGAACAAGTGTGTAGTGCTATTTTTTGTTTATTCAGTTGCTTCCTTACGATTCGGCATCTATCGAGGATTACGGCTTTCTGCAATTTGTAAAGACCTTCATCTTCCGGCTTGAGACAATGACATGCATATTTCCTTGTGCTGGGTACCACACCGGTTGCCGAGATGATGTTAATAATTACTGTCTTCATGTCCCCTAAACTCAACTGAGCCGCCATTTCATGAGGTAGATCCAAATAGTTTCTAGTTGTATTTTTTTTATTGTAAGTGTTTGGAATGGCAATATCAATGAGGAAGACTTTCTTGCAACCCCAGTGAATATGAGTTACAATGGTCTACTTCTTTGTGGTATTCAAACGGTCTCGGTACAATATAGTGTCTGCATTCTCAATCACCTGCAGTGAGCAGTACTTGTAAAACGGATCAGCTTTGTCGAGTAGACCAGTTTTTGTTGCAAAAACTGATCATTCTTCTNACTTATCATTCTTCTTCTTCTTATTATTATTATTATTGATTCTTTCTCAGTAGAAACTGGAAACATTCACTCACCCCATAGATGGTATTGGGATTTATCGGTTCGGAAAGGAAATTCAACCTGGCCTGTATTACCAAAAGTTTTCGGACGATGTGACATATCTGCAAGACAGCTTTTTGTGCAACCTTCATAATATTCTTCTCGAGTTCTAGTTTTTCCAAATTATTCTGAAACCTCTTTGATAAAACACCTTCGACAGATATTACTAAGGCGGTAAAGGCGGTAATTTCAACCTTGCCTAACTTCCATATATTATTGATCTCCATTGCCAGGTCGTCGTATTTACTATTCTTTTCTGACTCAGCTGACGTAATGTTGTAAGTCTGCGGAACAGCAATATCGATTAGGGTGGCTGCCTTATTTTCCTTATCAATACGAAGGGTATCTGGGCGATAATAATCCACTGTCTTCTCTGTCAGCAGAGGTCTATCCGAATAGAGTACGTGCTTCTGATTTTCAAGTACTGCTGGCGGTTGGTATTTATAATATGGTGGTGTTACATCCAGTTTTAATAATGTGTAATCCATTGCAAGTTGTTGATGGATTAGCTTGGTCACTTGGTTATGAATGCATTTTCTGCGAGATATGAGCAACCAGCAATTACCTGTTCGATGGATTCACCAGACCTTCCGCACTTCCTACATTGAGAATATGTTTCTCATAATTTCTTGTCTTCATCAATCTACCTTCAATGGTCGTCATAAACCCTTCTGTTTCAGGGTAAAGGTGTCCATCCTTGATCCATTGCAGGGACGCAGTCCTATCTACATCAACAGCTTTCAACGATTTTGGAAACTTTTCATGTGGTTCCTTTCCTTCCCATTTCTTCTTTTCACCTTTTTTTCGTACTCATTGGTTCACATAGCTGATTAATATTAACTAGGTTAAGGGGTGTATATCTGTCATCAGCTTTTGCAATCAACATTATTTCTTCATTGGAGAGCATGAGTTTGGTCCTAACATTATTTTCTTGATTGCTACATAACTTGTAAATTTTTAACAACCCACGTCCGCCCTCCTTTTGGGGTAAGTATAGCCTAATGGTAGAAGAGTTTGGGTGCAAGTATCTGAAGTTATTCAGAAATCTCCTAGTCAATCTGTCTAAGTCATTCAGATCCGTGTCTGACCATTTTACTATGCCAAAGGAGTACGTCAGGGCAGGAATGGCCCAGGTATTGATGGTTGTGATGATATTTGCCCCAGACAATTTAGTATTGAGCGCCTTAGTTAGACGCTTCTCGTACTTTTTCGTAAATCAATTTTTGAGATTAGCATGATGATTCTTGAGATTGCTATTCTGTGGTATTCCAAGGTACTGACATAGAGATTTTGGTTTGAGTTCCTCTTTTCCTTCAATAGGTTCACCAGTTAGTTCCATTTTACCCCTTTGTATACTCACAGTGGCACACTTATCAAAGTCAAAACTCATTCTTCTCTTTGCTGAAGGTTTTCACAATACCCATTAATGAGCGGATCTTTTCATGGAACTCTGCCAACAGTTGCAGATCGTCCATGAAGAGAAAGTGATTCAATATTGCTTGTTTCTTTCCCAAATTGATTTTATATCCAATATTACTTTCTTTAAGTAATGTAGAAAGGGGATTTGAAGCCAAAACACACTATATTGGAGAGAAAGAGTCGCCTTGGAAAATACCACGCTTGATGTTTAAGGAGCTAATGTCAACATTGCCTGCTTGAAGAGTTGTCCTCCATGTTGCCATTATTACTCGTAGCAGATTCCTGATTCTCGGGCAATTCTTGTAGATTTCTAGAACCTTGGTCAACCAATCATATGGCACAAAATCAAATGTCATAGAATAGTCTATGTAGCATGTGTGTAAGTTTCCCTTTCTACATTGTGCCTGCTTCAAGACAACGGGGTTTATTGTTAATTGATGTTTGCACCCCATAGCTTCTCTGATGCAGCTCTTTTGTTCTGCAGCTATCGATACATTAACTTCACAATGATGGTAGACTTTGTTTGTCATAGCAATGAATACCTTAAAATACAGACAAACGTGATGAGTTTGTAGTTCTCGGGCTGATAAGAGTCTCCTTACTTATACAGGAGGTAGGTTCTCCCGTCTGTAAGATGTGGAGGGACGTTTTTAGGTCATCCAGGGCTTCGGTGAAAGCGCAAGCTAGAGGTTCGTGCACAGCTTTAAAGGATTTAGACAAAAGTTGTGAATACTGTCGGGACCAGGTGTTTTCCAGTTGCTTGTTTTCTTCATTACTTTCAGTACATCTTCTGTGGTGAAAGCATTAACAGTCATAGCTGGTAAGTCTCAGAACTGAGTGTCCAACTGTCTTATCCAATTTGCGTCTTGGTTGTAGTGCTTGGCTACAGTCTATATGGAACTCCAGTACTCGTGGAACTTGTTGGAACCTATTTCGGTTGTTTCCGGTTTCTCCTACACCCCAGATTCCAAGTCTCGAAATGATTTCCTTCCCCTCTTATGGAAATCATTATTTTGTTGCTTCCGTTTAGTCAATTCATTGTAACGTGTCAACTTCGCACTCTTCAACTTCACCTTCTGATTGAAAACTTATTTCAATTCTATAAGATTCAGGTGGCTGTCGTTTTCACCTAGATCAATCCCGGCTTCTGAACAAATTTGTGTTAGTTTTTTTTCAGTTTTCTTGAGCTGACCCCTTTCAAGTATTCAGAGATTAAGTCAGCCTTTGCTCGAAAATCGGTAACGTTTGGTTCAAGTCTGGCCTTCGAAACTGGTTCTCACGTTTTGTTATTCTGCGGTGAGTACAGACTAGGTTGGTAACTTCTTTATACGTTTGCTTCAATGACAATGACAGCTACACAGTATACAGAAAGCATGATTTCTTCCAAATCACTATATCCCTTTAGATGTTGTGAAAGTATAATATTAACTGCAGTGATAAATGTCTCTGCATTTAAAATATTCCTTAATATTGAAATGCAAGGCCTTTTGGAAGTTTCTGTGTCATGGTAGATTTCCATTAGACTGAAAAACCGCTCTGACGTCTCATCCCAGTTGTGTCGAATTGCTCCTTGATTGGACGTTTCAAGTTTTCCTTCATTATAATCAATAGCAGTTGATGATTCCTGTTTTATTTCGTGTGAATGTTCTGGGGCTTCCACGTTTTGAAGGAGTATATGATGATGGTATAGTTCATGACCAACTTTCTTGCGTACTTCCTCTAGTTCAGTTGCTGACAGGTAATTTTTATTAACAATTGCCTTGTATCTGTCCACGATGTTTTGTTCAGTTAATTATACTTCTGACCGCATCCTACTGAATTCCTGATGAAGGAGATGTCGATATTCTTTTCATGGTTTGTCATCACAGCCGTTGACATGGTAAAATGCTCGCATAACATCTATATCCATCTTTTGAGTCCATTTTATTCGACGTGAGACTTCAGTTCGACCTTCTCTACGTGCTGTACCTTTTTATTATTATCATCATTCTTTGTTTTCTCGGATTATCCGGTTTCCTTTCTTATATGAGGGGCCATTACTTTGGCAAAGCTCATACCATGCTATTTCATGTTCAACTTAGTGCGAACGATTCTTAATGTTTCCAGGATCACAGATTTTTGTACTCTTGGAACTATACCTTTTGGTTCTAGACCAATCTTTTCTAAATATTTCTTCAAATTTCTGTTGATCAAACCAGATGCTGTTATGACAATCGGGATAACATCTACTGACTTCAGCCTGTACATCTCTTTATATTCAATCGACAGTGGAGTATATTTAGAAATTTTTTCAGATTCTTCCACATTGATATTGTGCTCTGATGGATGTGTGACATCAATAAGAAGTGCCGTTCTTTATTGTTTATTATTATTATTTATATTATTATTATTATTATTATGTATTTTTATCTTAGCTAATGCTGGTATCAAGTCTTCCAACCGGGAAAGAACCACATTCCCAGGGTTGGATATAATCCATATAGCAGCTACAATACTTTTCTCAGGATATGGGCAGATCCCAACAGTGCTGTTTTTTAAATTTCATTTAGATTTAGATTTCCTGGTATTTTCTGTGTATACTGCTCTATTGCTTTATTGATAGTTCCAAATGCCCCTATTACTACTGGTATGATGTCTGTTTTTGTTTTCCACATTCTCTGAATTTATATTTTTAAGTCTGTGTATTTTATTATTTTCTAAGCTTCTTTTTGTGAGATGTTCATATCATTGGGCACTGCAATATCTATTAATCGACAGGTTTTGTCTCTTATTTTTCGCACTATACTATCATGTTTGTTAACAGCTACTGATCTATCAGTGACTACTTACTGGTTCCAAATAATAGTTATGTATTCTTGGTCGTAACTGGTTGTGGGTTGTGTTCATACCATTTGTCGGTTACATCTACCTTGTATTTTTTTACAGATTCTGTAGTGTGCAATTTTGCAAACTTGTTATGGCGGTGTATGTATTCATTTTTTGCCAAGATTGGACAGTCAGAAACAATATGGTCTATTGTTCCTTCATACTGTTGGCTCAGCCGACATTTACTATCCATATTTTCTTTCAAAATGTGTTTCCTATAATATCTTGTTTTGAGGGCCTGTTCCTGTGCTGCAACCAGGAGGCTCTCCGTTTCTCCATTGAGATTACCTGCTGTCTACCAGTTAAATGATTTTTCTCTCTCTATCAATTTGTCTTCCATCTTGCATATTGACTGTCCATGCTTTATTATTATTATGCTAGCACAACCCCCATAGATTTTCTCAATGGTTACTCCAGTTAAGCCACAGCATCTGCATTAATCATCCAGAGACTCATGCTTAATGATATAACGCCTGTAGTTTCCTGTAGCAATTGCTTGGATTGCTAATGCGAAGCCTTCAGTTTCTCCAAACAGTTTCCCAGTCCTCAAGCAAAAGTTAGACGCCAATTTGACTACATAATCTTGACTGAGGACATTTGCATGGGTTCCGTGGATCTCATTTTGCTTCCAACTAGCCAACTGCGTTTCTGTTGCTTCTTGAGCTCATATTTCTTTCAGCAAGTTGAAGAGGTGTACATCGTGCATCAGTTTGGACAGTGGTTTTATACAAACTGGATGTTTGACTATGAAAATTGTCCTTTAGACTAAGCGTCATGGGACTATTTTAACTAATTATGTTAATGGTATATCCTCGATAATCCTCTGCAGACGAGAGAGTGACCCTCTCAATGACAGCCTTTGGATGTTGCATTCGATATTTGGTTAACATTGCCCTAAGGGTTCTAGTTATAGCATCTAAATAGGTTCGATTACTATTATTATTATTATTATTATTATTATTATTATTTTGTAGCTGAATATTGTTTCTGAGAATTTTATTAATACTGATTAATAAAATGGCGCTGCCGAGTGGCCGAGTGTTCATTTCTTTTCAATTTTCTAAAGATAAAATCTTTCTAATTATATGGGATGTTGCAATAATGATGACTTTTTGAAGAGCTATGTAAATGTACTAGAATAAATTTAATGTTTTTAAACGAATTCATAATTTTTTGAAATACTTTTAATTATTTTGAATTATTATCACTATTATGATATACGCTCAATAGGATTCAACTATAATTATTCTGGCGCCCAGTGGCAAAAAACCCTTGGAGTTTCACTGGTAACACCAAACTGTGACGTCATTGACCAAATTATTTTACTGTACAGTTCCTTCTTACAATACATATTGTCCTACTGCAGTTACATTGGACAAATTGATTCATTTTATCGCATTAATTCGTGAACTAGTACATATACAACGAGTTGATAACATAGTATTTTTTCTGAACTAAACTATTTTTGGAATTTTGAAAACGAAGGAGTCAAAATTCCGAAGTGCGAAGAATGTTCATTCTACAATTACTTTTGAGACTATTGCAATTAGTTCACAAACAACTTTCTACGACCAGCAAGTGCCTCATTATTTGTTAACGAGTCGCGTACAGCTTCAAATAGCGATGTCATATTTGCAAATATAACGACAATGGAGGAGCGATTGTTAGAACATGAAACTTGCAGGGAATGACAACAAAGTTACGACATGCACGTAATTAAAATTTCACGTTTTGTTTAGAACTCCTCAAGTGTAAGCAATGCAGCGTTGTCAAATGGCGAATAAAACGATGACTGTGTAAGTGGCACATACCTTGTAAGTAGTGAATCGTTGCCACTAACTAAGAAGCGACTCAATTTTCACAATGTTTCGCCATAAAGTGACCCGGTATCACCAAAAGACGAAGTTTGAACGACGATGAATGATCGGCCTGCATAAGAGAGGTCTTTAGTTTCGTGATTTTGGTGCTGGCACAATATGTAGCACCATGACAGTGTTGCGAATGTGGAGGTAGTGGAATGAAGAGAAACAGAGACATAGTAATTGCGACAATGGACGCTGCAATGTAACATCTCTGATATGAAAAACATCTTTTAAGCACTGTAGAACTGCACCACAAATATTAGCGCACTATTGCTGCAAAATATTGAAATATTAACTCTAAAATATTATTTTTCTTCGCTATTGTTGAGGTCAATATTAATACTTTCTCTCACTGAGAAAATTCTGACCGTGCTTTATCTAATTAGCGTGATGCTACTGAAGAGATTCCACAGCTCCGTTCGTGTTTGCGCTTCCGTCAGTGCCTGCCGCAGACCTTGCTCCCACGCCCCACCCCCTCCAAATTCTAGGACAGTGCTGGTGTTCGTCCGCGCTCCATCACCTCGGCCTCCCTCACCATCCCCTTGAAGTCGAGGACGCTATCCGTCACACAAACCCTCCAGCGAAGATACCATTGTCACATAAGTGAAAATTCCAAGAGATTTAACAGATTTTTAAAGAAGTTTCTAGAAAGAAAATTATCACCGTGCGTATTTTTGACCGTATTTCCAAAAATACCATGTCCAAGAAAATCGAGTCATCACATTAAATAGTGTTATTTGCAAATGCTCTCATTCATCTAAGAGCAGAGAATTTCCATTGTACAAAATTGAAAATTATCCTCATAATCAGAGTAACGTAAATCTGCCAGCATTCCCAACACTCAAATGGAGTGGCAGCGTTATGTGTAGAGAATTGGGCATGTTGCAGGACACGGAGCATATATTCGTGACCAACATTGCTTTGATCTAATATTCAATTAATACGCCTCAATTCCTCTAACCTCTCCCTCACACACCGTAATTATAATAATTCGAGCTAAATTAACTTCATAATATGCTATTGCTGAATTGCAGTAAAACGCTTTCGTGGTGTTTCACAGAGGCACCCCTGTTTTTAACCTCACGCTGGATGTTAATGGAGAGTTCGAAACTCCAATTATGAGATAACCAGTCCCAAGACAGAGTATGGAGGCCAACATTCATCTCAGAAGCACATTCGCCACCAAATTAGGAGGGAAGAGAAAATAGAAGTGCTATATAATATAATTCTTTTCATGGAGGTTTCTCGATACATTCCGTCGAGGTGTTAAGGAATGCACGCCCAGTCATATGTCAAAGGTCATCGCAGAACTCTCTCACTGCGAGATCGTAATCAGCCACCTTCTTGGTCTCCGAGAAGCAAAACGATGTTCAAATATCTGTCCTCGATTACAAAAAGATACACACGCAACATACGAACTATAGGACTATACGCTATTAACAAACACGACTAAACGGTACATACATAGAAAATCGAAAGATAGAGGGTGAACCTATGCATCGACTAGGATAGTATAAATATCGATCCAATTTTTATAGAGAAACAAGTATACAAATTTAGGAATGTCCACAATCCTATTTTCTTGTGGCAACTTCACTTTTACTATGATAATGTGAAAAAATATTTCTCTAAAGCAGAAAATTTGAGATGTTTTTCAATATATTCTTGTTCATCCCTACGTCATTTTACATAGTTTCCACTGATGATTTACAATCAAACACACGTAATGTAAAATAACGGATTACAATAGATAAGTCACAGTAAAACGTTTTAAAATATGATTCATTCGTAACTTTTTTGCGATAAATTGAACGAGGATTCATTCTCTGAGTACATAAATATACGCATTAATACATTTAGGGAGTTATTTCTTGGCTCACTGTTCGTCTAAACTAGGCAATAGAATAACCTCCATCCAAACAAAATGAATACAATTTTGATTAAAATACGGGCAATAAGCATTATACGCGAGTATGTAGACGTATCGACTTATAAAATTTATGCACGTCATAAGAAATCCTTAAAGAATTCGTAAAAGAATAGGAATCAAGAACTTTGATAGCAAATTAGGATTTATTCGAATTCCTTGTACGAGAGCCGTTTTCCAATCAGGATTTTTATCTGCTCCTGATACACATGAGGAAATGTTCGCCGTAATGGACCCTGTTCATTTTTAATTATTTTTCAAGTTTTTTTTTTCATTTAAAACCGATACTCACCAGTCGCATGATGCGCATGATGGGAACAGAGGATTTTACTAAATAGTCAGTTTTACTATTGACTGATTTGTATATTTCCAGTTTTATTATTTCAGAAGTCGTGGAATCCCTGCTACGTGGATGCCCTTCATATCTAAGCTTCCAACTTGAAGAGAATACCCAAACTATTGTAAAGAATTTATAGATAATCCAATACTAGCTGCTGCACAAAGTTTGCCATGACATGGTTAATATTTAAGAAAAACCAAATTCGAAACGTTAGATGAACTAAATGCAATGGCTGAATTACATAGTAAATGAGCGTAAGAGGAAAATAGCTAATGTATGAATCCTGATGAATAAAGTGTATTAAGTAGCTGAGAGGGAACCACTGCTTACTATGAACATGTGATTTTCAATGAACAGAAGATTGGGAAATAAATATTGTGCACAATTAGCTAAATTAGTATTTACCATTATCGATACACTTTTTCTCCATTGCAAATTTCAATCCACTACATACATCCTGAGGGCAATTACATTTTTATGTCTTATAGTGTATATGTAGATATAGACAACCAATGTAAAGAAAATGTTCACACGAAATATTATAAGATAATAGGTGATAAAATAATCAATATATATATTTAGATATACACATGTTCAGCAAATATCACTCAGTTTCCCTAGAATGAGCATTTAAGGTTAAAATCTTTTGTGAACTGTCCAATATGTTTTCAGATTCAATATCTTTTCTTTTTTCTGCGTTAGAACTCGACTTAACGGCACCGTATTTGGAACTATTTCTTTGTATATGTGTAAACATATGCATGCACATATTTAAACAAAAACCGAAATTTCTATAGATTTTTTCTGTATCCGTTAGTCGAAAAATATTTCAAAGAAATATGACGTTCTAAATATTTATAATTCTCCCAACTTAAGGTTTCAGTTTCACTCGTCACCGAAGACAATTGAGGGAGTAAGACCCACGAACGAATAAAGAAGTGCCAACATTGCTCCAAAATGTGAGGCGTATTGGACCTAGTACTCTCTCGAGCCTTTACCCTTCCAGGGATCCAATAAGCCCGGAGGCTCAAATCGGAGCAGCATATCCTGAGGCTCTTACGCGGACGCGAAATAGGGACGCGGATCGATAGACTCATCTCATGATAAAATGATAAAATTACCCCTAAATTAAGTGGTTAATCGTATTTATACACTATTACACTAAATGGCAGGTCTCGGATAAAAAAACGGATGACGCTGCGCCGGTCGCATAAACGTCAAATGCGAGGGTGGTAAACAACAGAGGGTGGCGGTCGAGAGGAGGGCCGTTCTCCAAACCGCGCCAGCCGCTGCTCGTCGCCGCCACATTATCGGTTTGGAGCCGTGCTGACAGAACCACCGTGTGTTGAAGGACACGCCGGGAAACGTGTTGCGGAGAACACGGGCTGGGATGCGGGGAGAGAATGGGGATCCTGGCAATAACGCGTGGCTCACAGTAATTTGGAGATAACTGCAGAACCTATCGTATCAGTTCGAGTAATAAAGGAACGCAGAGGGGTCAAACACTCACCATTATTTCTAAGTAAAGGCAAAGAAAAGATTTGTGGAGATTTTTACTGGGCGGAATTATTTTCCGGATTACCAGAGACTCGTTGCATTTCAGGATCTTGAGAGTTTTAGGACAAACGACGGGAAGAAATAAATATTATTTAAGTGTGATGTGATAACGGAACATGTTTTACATTCACTTCAATTGTCGGTAAGAAGCCAGAATTGTCTGAGAACTGACGGAGAAGTGGTGTAAAGTAACAATCAAGATGTTGTTAGCAAAAAATAACGGAACATGTGAGAAACCTTTGTCTTTACATTACTCCAAAATAAAGATGTAGTTATGCGCTCTAATCACAGCACTTATAATTTATAATATACGGATTTTATTACATGCTGCCATTCTGCACGCCAGACGAGGAGTCAGTCACTGGATGCAAGTAAGGCTGGCAGGATAAAAACCCATCATGTCAGTCATTGTCACCTGCCAGCGCTCCAAAGACATTAAGTCGCTGCAGCTCCAGATCAAACAAATTTGTTCCCGTCTACGACTCATAGCGCGAGCAACTAGCAGCGTTTAAGTCGACAAACAAACTGCCAGTCCCTGGAAGACGCCAGTGACTGATGTGATGCGGGTACGTATTAGAGGTATTTTGTTTGAAAGTTCGGGGTTTATGAAGGACAATAATTTATTTCTGCCACGCTGTCACATTCATGTACTATTTCAAGAGACTTAAAAATTACGTTTTTGGCATAGATGTACCGAGCAGAAAGAGAAAACAGTTTTAAAAAACTATAATGAATAATGTAGCAATGGTGCAATTGATAGAAAAACGAAATCCCCATTGTAGTTACGAAATAGCATGATTGTGTGCCGACAATGAAATTACTTTTTTGCAACACATATTATGATACTTATAACACTGAGATATCGCAAAATGCCTTAAAATAATGTTCAGAAATTGTTTTATGACTAAAGTTCGAAAAGTACTAAGTATGAAGATCATTCATTTCACAGATCCCGAAGAAAAGAGTTGGGTTTAGTTGTAATACTTTTTTTTCCTCATTCACGCAGAATCGTAAGTATTGTAATCACAAAAAAGATCATTCGCGAGAAAATTAAACTGCAACTAAATTACCATAATGTGTGCAACAAAATATAATGATACGTCTTCATACAAAACGGTTTTTGTATAGCAGTTCTATTACGTGTTTCAGCCATGGTTCGTAGATCAATAAACCGTGTTGCTCTACGTCCGCAAACTACAGGAATGTTCCAGCAGCTGGCAACGTGTAAACGGGCATTAATAAGGTGGCTCTAGTAGCTGGAATTTAAGTTGCCACATGCCGCCACGTCGGTAGCATTCGAGCCAAATTCCAGCTACTGATAGCGTGTAAATCAGCCTTAACAGACTGTCATTAAAATTAAACAATTTTTTTCACTAAAAGAAAGCATTGTCCGCTGTTCGTACATGGATGTTTTTTAGTTAAAAATTGTTAATTTGTTTTATCAAAGCCAAATGTTTTAAATATTCGGTTGTGTATGTAAATTTCAGATGAAGTAAATGCCTGGTCTCACATTGTGGTAACAGCGGGTGGCAGAGACGTTCGCCATATCGATGTACGTACGACACTGGGGAAACATTTAAGGTTTCATGAACAGATTTGTGCACATATCTCAATCGACTGTTTACTGCTCGAGTACGACTTCGGTACAGGGTTGCTTGCTTCCAAATTGTCGGCAAGAAAATTGTGAAATTTAATTAACTACCTAAGTTATATATAATAATTACACCCTTGCGGTAACCAGAAAATCAATGTGAAAGACTTCGAGAAAAGTTCAACTACACGCTTCTCCGTAACATAGGATTTCACCCGGACATAAAGTCATAAAAATGCGGAATGTCCATATTTTTGTACTGTAATAATCAAAGTATATTATAAATCTAAAATTTAAAATTCTGTTTCCGAAATTTTATTACAGTGGATAGAATTTTTCATATTTAATACTATGGTGTTTCAAAACAATAAACAATTTTAGACACATCACTTCATACTTTAATTTAAGGGCTCAACTACCGAGGACATGATGAACTTTCAAATTTGTCTCCAGTTCATGATCTAAAGGCATTCTAAAAATTATCATTCTAATCAACCTAAAGAATGAAGGACATTGTAAAAATTTACCGTAGTTCTTGTTCTCATGTCTCCGCCATTCGGCAGAGTTTTTGTATACGATTTCATGTTGTCATGTTACATTCGGTGAGGTTCAGGCGATGATGCCATGCTGTATCCCTCCACCACTTTTCGGAACGGAGGTATGTTGGGTTGCCGAGTAGTGTATAATACTAAATCAAAACCGAAAGTGAGGGAAACTCCAATTGAAAACCTCGCCCATTTCAGCCGAGAAGGGGAGTTAGAATCCACTCTCTCCCTTTCTGCAGGAGACTACTAAAACTCTGTTTCGTTCAGTTTTTAATCCAATCTTTCTTGAATACTAAAGGAATAAGGTCATATAGTGTTGTGGGATGAAGAAATTATAGAACGAACGGGGAAAAAATTTTCGCAATTTTTTCCCATAGACTTGTGTTATTTGTATTAAGTCACAAGCATGTACTCGCCACGTGCCGTAAAAGGTTACGTGAAAATCATTTCGAGTAAGCACTTCATATTTCCATACATTTACTGAATTATATTTTCTTTTCTTGATGTGTTTCATTCATTTAAATATTTTACATCCATTACTTACATTAGTATTGTAGTCAAAGTTTTTGTATTTTTGTCTATTTTTCTTTCTTCTTTTTCAGTAATGTGTTTGTAACTGTTATAATAAAAACACAGTGATTTCTTTGTTTAATTATTCATCTCCAGTGGGATATATATGGTTATGTCCACAACATATCTATGTATATTACTTTTATTAGCCTATAAATAAATATCGTGATATTTCACAATAGTAAATGGGAATAGTATTGATTATACTGAACAGTCACTATTATTTTACTTTCTCATTTGACAGAACCATTGAATCTTTAGTATTGATTAACTTGGCTCCAGAAACCACAATTTTTCATAGAAACACACTTCAAAGATATGTTTTGTTTGAAAATTAAATTAATGATAAAACTCTCATGGCGAATTAATGGGTTAACTTAGTTTGATAGAATGATTAGTCGCGAGGGAGGGAATGTAGCACAAACGGTATCTAGACAGTAACCTCGCTGAAGGAAGAGGTCGGCTCCTGATAAGCAATGCATTGATTATTGATGAATGTTTGATGTATTACAATTGGACAGAGTGTGTGGTGAAATGAAACATGACGGACAAAACCCACCGCAATCCTGATTCGTTCACCACAAATTCCACGTGGTGTGACAGGCAGGGCTATAAACCCAGTTTCCCGAGGGAAAATGCGGGTGAACGAGCCACTACATGGTTGGTTTTCCTCCATCAACAGGTTCTTTCCAAAGATACCTGTGCTCGACTTTATTTACCGACTACGGGAATTCTTTTTCAGTCAGAAGTACCTTTCTAGTTTAGTAACGTAAAAAATTATGTAGTGTAACCAGTCTAAACTCATATTTACTTACCCACAGACAAAGTTTTACAATTCACTTTCGTGTAGTCACTGAAGATCGATTACACAATGACATACATAGTTTACAAAATCATGTTTTATCCTCTATTCTATGAGTAGTTTTTGATGTGGCGAGTTTCAAACAATAATCCCGCTCTTCCACGTAATCATATGGCTTAGGAGGAGGAATTGGAAAGAAGATTAGTCGGCAGAGGTGTAGTGGAGTTGCCGCACAGCTTTGTTCGTCCTTCTCGAACAAAAGGCACCTGTAGAATATTAAATGAAAACCTTATCATGATCGTGAAGTTTGATTGAGTTTGAAAAAAGAAAAAAGAAATTATCATTTTATAAAAACGAGTTTGTCCAAATCAACAATTCTAACAATTAGAGAGCAAGTACAGTATTGGCAATTATAATCTTGCAAGTAAGTAATAAAAATACAGTACAGAAATAATAATAATAATAATAATAATAATAAGTACAGTAATCAAAATACAAACAGATTTCCCAGAATATTAAAACGACAGAAACAGATAAATAACACAAAGCGTAGTCCATACCACGAAAATAAAAAAGTATATACCTATGCTAAAACAGAGTATCTAAGGTTAAAAAAGTAAATTATACATAAAATAAATAGAAAAAATACTAAACGAAAGTCAAAAATTTAATTAAAAGATCATATTCTAAATATTATTCAGAACGTATAATAACAACAATCAAATGGTTAAAGAATAAAAGTTATGAAAAATTATCTGACAGTAAAATTTTTGTTTACACATCAAAAACAAAAAATGTACATAACCTTTTTACAGTCCAGTGGAAAACACATTAAATAGAGTAAAAAATAAATTAACATTCAACATGAAATTAGTTTTAGATCTGGCTCATGAAAAAAGGATCTCATCTTTCATCGAGTTCCGTTAGTGCAATTTGTACTTCAATTCTTAATAATATTTAATTCTTGACTGCAGCTGAAAGATTTTGCCAAGTTGAGTACAGAAATTGCGAAATATAGAGAACTGTTCTTCTCAATATGTACTCTATTTTTAAACAAACTAATGAATTATTACACGATGGAGAACTCTCGCAAAGAGCCAGGACCCGGAACACGCCATCCAATAAAATAAAACGTCAATCCCAAAACCAAGTCTCCTCTCCAAGCGAAGTCTTCTTCAGATCGATCACTGAGCTGTTAAGCACTGTAGGAACAAGTGAAGATGGATGGGAAGGATTGGTGTCACATTGAAGGGGATGGAGAGCTACAGTGTGGTGGAAATGGGTAAAAAACGATAGAAAATCCGTGATAGAAGTGAACTGATACCAGGATTACACGGAAGGAAGTGGAGGAAATGGAGTAAAGAAAACATGGCACTTGAAAATGGAAGCAGTCGTAAGAGGTGTGGAAGTTTCACGCGCAATGAAAAGAGCTCCCTTGTTCCCCGATGCCCTAATGGCTCCCCTGTCTCGCCAGTACTTCTAGTCGCACTTTAATCAAGATTGCATTCCATATGAAATGTGTAATTGCTCAAAAATATCAAAACATCAGTTGCAATCATTATGAATTTCCCAGGTATGAACAACACAAGGTCCTCCACTTGAAATCAGTATTTTTAATTCTCACTATTTTATTCATCACTTACAGTATGATAAAAGGGTGACTGGTTAAATTCAAGAACGGAGGAAAGGATATTCAGGTACTTCCACCCCCTGAAGTAGATTCATTGTCATTCAATTTCGTGTAAGGATGATAATATGGGAATAAGAACAACGAAACCACAATGTGAACAGATACTGAAACATATTATGCAGTGGTAGCGTCTTCTCCCTCACAATATCGCTGAGCGTGTATATATATATATATATATATATATATATATATATAT
>NNCF01126387.1:2271995-2319316 GCA_002313205.1 Laupala kohalensis | reverse complement strand
ATATATATGATTGCGCTTGGAGGAAGGTAGATCGTGGTTGAACAATAGGTTTTAGAGGAAGGGACGACCCTCGCTTGGACCAGCGCGGAGACTTAACCCTAAGTTCATGGCAGGTCGCTGCGAGTATTTTTCTTAAAAGGTTTTCAGCAATTCTGGAAAAGGATATGGACAGTCTCAAAATAAGATGACAATAGAAAACGGTCAAGAGTAGTCAAGAATAAGTAATTGATAGGTGGTGACAAGTTAAAAGGAGAAGTACGAAGGGGCTGCGTTTGTAAAAGAAACAGAGGGATGGCCATGGAATCCCTCGCCAGAAAGATATTTCCATTAGCAGAGCTGTGGATCGACAAGGGTTTTTAATTGTATAAAGGGGCGTAGAAGAACAGAAGCTGGTCATTGTGCCGGGCAACATGTGTTCACATAATACAAAATAGGTGATACTAGACAGAATTATGGAGTGGGGAACGCCTGCGCAGTAGTTGAGGGTTCGAAATAAAGAATGTGACAACGACGTTTAACAGATATGTCAAGTTAAATGCTATTTTTCGGAGAACAGAGAAACTGAGTTCATCTGGAGGGGGGAATAAAAAGAGCTTTGTGAAACAAGTGTGTCGTTGAGATGTGGGTTGTAAATATGGTTTCAGTTCTGGAAAAACACCGAGTTAAGAAGTGAAGTTGTGTTAGTGAAAACAAGCGATGTTATTGGCCCGAATTGAAAATACATTATGACAAGTGGAGCCAATCAGAGACGAATCATGTGAGAAGAAAATTATTAAGGTATTGGCTAGAAAGAATCACCTACGTTAGAGGAGGAGGAGTTTGTTCTCTTGATTTTGGACCATGGAGAAGGGATATGGTTATTTAAACAAAGAGCAGAGACGCTCCAGTATCTGATCTTATCATCTTATCATATCTTATCTTAGAGCAGATCATTCGTACAACACATCTGTCTGAGGGCAGCTAGATGATTCTAGATGAGATTCTAATAATCGTTCTATTAGACAATTTATCATACCATTCGAGTAGTCAGCATCAGTCTGATCATTATGATTATAACGTTTCCGGAGTGCTACAAACTGTTTAAACATGAATTCGATGTAATAAATCCGAATCTCAATTAGTTCGGCGCAAATATCGTTGACTTCGCTTAAAATCATTAGTTACGTGAGTGATGGACAATTCGGCACTGCGGTCAATGGCAAATGAAGTGTACAAGTGTCATTAAAGCCTTGATTTCTGTGTCAAATTGCGCTTGGTGATGTAGTACGATGTATTACATCCCACGCTGAGATCAGACTGGCGGGTGTGGCAGCTGACGTAGGAAGAACGGTGACTCGGGCCGTCTTGAATGGGCACTAGATTATGAAGGCGACTACGCATATAAATGAACGTGGGTCATCCACGGTGGATAGTGGATGGAGATGAAGCACTCATATGAAAAAGTAATTGCATGAAGTGCCGAGTATGGTACCGCGCTTGAGCCACTAAAATACCAGTGAAAAACCATGAAGGGTGCGTAATATGCCGAAGACTTTTGTGGCTAAGATACTTTTTATAATTGTTTTGTACAAAAATATAAGGGCTTCAATGCAAATGGACGTTGTGTCAACTTCATAATAGACTTCATAAGATGATCACTAATTTAAACATAGAGTGAACTGGCTTAGTTTTCAGGAAGTGATAAATGGAACAAAATGTATTGTGTGTACTTGTGTAGTTGTTAAGATTATGTATTTTTGGGGGATATTTCAAAAGGGAAGTGTGGAAATATTGTATTTTGAGGGGAGTGTTCGTAGAGTGCTATGAAGTGTATTTTTGTGTTAATAAATAATTAAACCAAATTTTATAAATGTTGTGTTTCCTTCAAGAAGGGTTTAAGCATATTTCACGACAATAGAAATGGGCCGAACCCCGACTTTCCTTTTGTTCATTACGTTGTTCAGGGGCATATTAAACGTTCCAGTGTAAGCTTGCCGAGTAGGCTAGTTGAGTGATATTATTATTACTATTATTATTATTATTATTATTATTATTATTAAGACCCCTAGTAAATTTTGTTACAATTGTCGCCGCAACGTAGAGCCAAGCTACCTCTATTAAAATTTCTGTATTTATTTATTATTTATTAGACCAGCAAATAATGTGTATTCATTTATAAAAATGATAGTATGCATGGCACCCTCTAGTGGCTGCGAACTTGCCTGTACCTAGGACTGGTTAGAAAAGTCAGTAAATTTATCTCTTAATTTAATTTTTCATTTTATAAAATACAGAAGCTTAATCCTAATATGTGAAAATACATATTCACAGATTAGTAACATATATTTTTATTAACACTTATATAAGTTTACATCATCTTCCTTGTCAAATCATTTAACAAGTCTCTGTTTAATTCTCTTGTCGTTCTATTAAAATTTTAAAATTATTAAAACCATTAAATTTTGAAATTGCTTCAACCTTACTATTTTTGTGAGTAATATATTTCTTAGGTTTGAGTCTTGGTAATGTAGTATTCATTTTACGCATAAGTATTACGTACGTATTCCACTAACAGACTCCAACCTTTGACTATACTTTATCCGAAGGGGATCCAGTATCCATACCAGTCAGTTTCTCTCCATGTCAGTTCTATTAGTGTCCACAGTACTAGCATTAGACAGGCGCATTTTTTTACTCAACACACGACCGTACGGCGAGCTCTGCTTACACAATTTTACGCCGCTTCGTCATCGGGCATCCTTTCTGTTTAACGTTCACTAACGAACTATATTGCTTTCAGGGTCAGCGGAAACAGTCAAAATTGTGTCCAATCAGACGTACGCAGTTTGTTAGCAGAAAGATCCGGCATGGTACGTACATCAATTTTACCTTAATTCCGACCCGAGTTTAAAGAACAAAGAGATGAAACGAAAGACATGGTTTCATCTGAAGATATATTTTGTTTCTGTAAATTGTATACTCCATCAGATCTTACGTTACTGGCTAAAAAAACAAGAAGTAAGGGAGGTAAATTCTGCAGTAAGTCATTTAATGTATGATTCACGGCTGTTAATGCATTTTCTAAGGAATATATCAATCTTTATTATCAGATATTATTGTAATATACAGCATGTTGTATATTATATTGTAACATATTGTAACATATTGTAAACAGACCAGATATTATTATAATAGACAAACGCAAGAAAATCACACACGTCATAGATATTGCAGTAACCAACACCCACAACCTACAAACTACTTACAACGATAAAATTGAAAGCTATCAAGGTTTGAAAACAAATTCTTCGCATATGGAATATTGAGTGTGTTAATATAGTTCCTATAGTCCTGTCCACTACTGAATTCATTCCTTACAATCTGCATCTGCTTCAACTCCTGAAAAACCTATTCATAACTTTATAAAAAGCAGTCATCCTTAACACTCGTAGAATAGAAGATTTTTAAATTGTGATGTCGCTTGAGGTGAGTATGCTTGATATATCCTGCACCTCACCTGAATCCAACTGCAGGTTGTGAAAACAGTAACAGAAGATAATTGAACAACAATAAGAATAAGAACAAATATACGTTATATTTACTCAAATATTTGTCCATATCTCTGCAGATAGCCATTATTATACAGCTACAACTCGCATAGTTAGGGAGTTCTCACGTTCATGAGAAAAATGAAAGGAAATTGATACTTAACACATGTCTTTCTAACAAACAGCATTTATTCAGAAAAGTTAAGCAATGTAATGATAATAATAATAATAATCGTATGAATTGTTCAACTTAATTCTGAAAACAAGGCAGATATACAAAACAAATCATATCTGAAATAATTAGCAAATAAGAAACCAGTTAAATAAAAACAAATTACTGAAAAATATAAAGAAGATAAAATGAGCATTCCAGAATAAAGAAAGGTATAAAATTATTTTAAATTATACAACTGACTCAACAAATGTATTTAAATTCTTCAATTTATTCAATTATTCCTCTGCCTTTCACTTCACAAACTGAAGGTGTGATATTGCTCGCAAATGCGTTGATTATTTTATTTTCCTAAGTCCTTGTAGCATATGAAACATTCCTCAAGTTTACGAAAAAATGTTTCTTTAAATATTTACCACAAACCTAAAAAAATGATATAATTATATTTTCTTAGCAACCAAATAAATAATGCTGAAGGGATATAAAAAATTGACTTTCTATAAGTGGTTCTAACGATTTCATCAAATTTCAGTTTAAATAGTTTGGGTTCAGTTATTCCTTGTATTTCTTTCGATTTGCGATCAGTTTTTGCGGAATATCAATAAACAAATTGTTGACCCAAGCCGTTGTGTGTCGGAAGGGTAACATATTTTGTACATGTTTTTACTCCATGAGAAGTAAAAACCAATCATCAGTTGCGTGGCGTGGTTCTGAATAAAACTATTTCCAAGTAGACTGCTACAGATTTTGACTGGTCGTAGTTGTGAGATGGAACTTATCGTCTTCAGGAATCCAGTGAAATCATTTCTCCTGATTTTGTAATATAGCATTGCATAATAAGATTAAAAATAGAAATTTTATACTAAAGAATAAACGGATTTTTAAAATTTACTATATTAAAATCAAATTTTTTCTTTTATAAGTGTGTGATTTAATTAATGAAACGCACGTAATGTAAACATTAAAACTTTTGTAACGTAATATTGAATAAGGAAAAATGAAACAAAGCCAATTTACGCACCGCCACAACCATCAATAAATTTAGTCATTTCTGAATCTTGAACTGAAACATTTTGAGAATCAAAGAACAGGACTAGCGACCAATTTTCAAGATGAATGATCCCACAGAATACAAAAACAAAAGCGTCCTTTACACATTTTCACTTTGTATCGTGATAACGACGTTTTAAAATTACTGTTGCTTTTTAAGCACTTCTTTACCCTCCACCCCTTTATTCAGAAAGAAGTTTTAAAAAATGTCTTAAAAAATCCGATTGTGTTAATAGTACCTTTGAAGCAGTCTACAAGTGAAAACTAATACATGCCCCAGCGGTGGCGCAGGTGGTAGTGTTGTCGCTCATCACCACGTCATCCCAGGTTCGATTCCCGATGGGGCCACAAATATAGTTTTCCACATTAATGTCCCAGTTGTGACTAATGAAAAGCAAACCTTCCTTCCTCTATCCAGCTCCTCCTAGTATCAATAGCTCTAACTAATTCTAACTACTTCTACTAACCCCTCCACGTGGGCCAAGTTGTTAGTAAGCCCAGCTAACTTGCCCACCTACTAACAATGACCTACCACTTAACTCCTCAATCCTATCCAGTAGATACGCTTCAATAGCACGCTACATTTCTCGTTTACAATTACAACAACATGGAAAAAGTAATATAATATAAACTTGTTTCTCCGGGGCAAAGAAGTTTATATTGACTCCGGCTGCGAAAGCCTACGTTTACAAGTAAATATAATATTTCAAATTACTTGAAAGCTGATTTTGTAGCTAGTAACTCTAACTACATTGTGTAATATTGTTCACTACAGATTTTGGGAAGTAAGATTGTGTGCAGGAAATTCCCTGACCCTCCCACCCTTTTCAACTTATGGTCGTTTACATATTGAAGAATTGTGATGCATTTGCATGTAATTTCTTGTTTTACTCCAGAATAGTCAAATAACCCAATCATCTCTTACATACAAAAATAAAGAAACAAATATTACTAGATCAATTTTCTTTACTAACAAGAAAATGTCTATTTGTTTTCTACGATAATAGTAATTAAATCACGCTATCATTTCCGTATTTATAACATCTAAGGTGAGCTCTCGTCTGTTTAGCAGAAACGCTCCCTTGCTTCTAATTAAAGCTCTACTGTTCCTCAGAAAAGGTTTTCTAAGACCCTTCTATTGTCAAAGGTTCTTTCGTATCTTAACTCTTGTCGGTTTTCTCAAACTATTCAAACACTCAGTGCAACGCAATTTTATACAGATTCATTAATTAAAATAAGTCAAGTTAGATATAAACCCACGTACTACAATACCTCGTGGATCTTGAGATACGTTTTCCCTTTATCCTTCGGTCATTACACTTCCTGGGTAAGAAGTAAGCCATTTTGTATCATACGTCTTTGAAATTCATAGAACTTTCATTCGCGAACTCCGAAAACTTTCTCTTGGCTTCCATTTATGCTGAAAATAGTCGTCTGCAATTCCAACTTCCCGTATTCCATATCTCATATCAATGAAAAACTCTACACTCATTTCTCTGGGAACCATTTATCTTCTTGTTTCAGTACCACACATCAGATGGAAAGCTTTAAGCACGTAGAGGAGTTCCGACTCAATTCCAAGTTCATATGTTGTGGTTAAATAAAAATTTGTTGCAAAATACTTATTCGACTACAATTCTTTCGGAGCTTTATTGATTTCTGAAAAACAACTAACAAATAAAAAAAGGAGGAGAGACCGGTGCTGGTTGGCTAAACATAAAGACGGGTGCATTATTTTTGATTTAATATCTACACAAGTAAAACGCAATGTACTCGATAGATAAACATGGGCTCTAATGACCTCGATGTTGACGAGCCCTAAAGCCCCAAACAAACCAAAAATAGATAAACAATTACGGTTTTTAAAAATCAACAGAAACTTTACCATTAATTATGTGGTACACTAGGAGTACGTTGACCTGTAAAGTAATTAGTACAAAATTTTGGGGGAAACAGGATAAAATATCCACGCTAGTAATTACCAAGTATTTTATTTGGAAAAAAATCTTGTCATTTGAAATAAATATATATTCAAATAATAATTAGTCGTTAATAACTATCGGTTTTCAAACATTTGAGAAAACGTAATACAATAATACTTCCGTTAGTAAAACAAAAAAAATCCTATCAATTCTAATTATAAGATAATCAGTCTCGAAGTACTGATGGTGACTATCATAAGTATTTGTTTTTATAGGAACTTAATAATCAGATTATCAAATCAGTCTTCCACATCAGAAGTAATTTTTGCATTCATAGAACAAGTTGCCATTTGCGCTTTTTGTTTGTGATCGTAACTCTCACGAAATGCATTGAATCCATTATTCACCAGGAATACTCAAATGGCAAGTATATCCAGATTTCTATGTACTAGGTTGATTACGAAGCCAATCAGCTCCGAAACAAATCAGTCTTCCAACCTCGGACCCCACTTTTGTTTTTAACCATGTAACTCACGTCAAATCCAAAATAATGCTACGTAATAAAAAGAACAACAATTAAACTTATACGTTGATTGATTTGAAAGATAATTATATTTAGTCCCAATAATAGAAATAAATAATAATAAAATGTGTATATATAGTTCTTATATCCCTGTCCATTACTGGAGTCCTCCGTCACAGTCTGCATCTGAGCACCAATCGGTTTCATCTAAAAAAAAACACAACATATTTCTAACTTTACAAAAAGCAGCCATCATTAACACCTGTAGAATAGTCACAAGATTTTTAAATTGTGATATTACTTGAGGTGAGGATGCTTGGTATACCCCGCACCTCACCTGAACCCAACTACAAGTTGCGAAAATAGTTCATGAAAATAATAATAAAAATACATAAGGGTGGCAGAAATCCTACCCCACGTCCGAGACATCAAATTTGCTTTAAGTCTCACGTGTCACCCGGATAGATTATACGAACACCTGTGTACATATCTGACTAACAGGGCCCTGGTAACATTGCGAATGACTAACCCCCTACTCTAGCGATAGCTGGTTCCCAACATACGAAGCCAAGTCTCGGACTCATCGGTCAAAGGGGCTGCAACCGATGCGACTAGACAGTCCCACTCTGATGCTAGTGGCTGCCGTGGATCAGCGCAGAGAATGGAACCACGGCATCCGGGCGAGCGGACACTCGAAGATATTACCAGAGGTAGTACCGGCAGCATCCAAGATCTCCAAGCTCCACCAACGGGGGCTTTTTTGCAGGAAATCCAACCTGCAACCACTGCCGTTGGTCTATCGAGAAATAAAATGTTCAAATGAAATGAACAAGGAAGTCATGCACCTATATTATCTTATTACGAAAATGGAAACTGATATGACGAAGTTAAGACCGATACTGTTACGCGAGTTTGTGGATACATTACCGGAGCTTGCGGCAAGACTAACAGAACACCACAATAATAATAATAATAATAATAATAATAATAATAATAATAATAATAATAATAATAATAAATTCAAGCATTCGCGCAAAGAATTAGAAGATACATAAAAGGGTAAATTTTCGAACTCAGAACACCATGTTTGAAAGGGACAACAAAGGATTCTACAGATAATTAATGAACAAAAAGAATAAATTAACACGAATTCCAAGTATGGAGGAAAAAGAAAATTGCTGGTCCACTGTCTGGTCGTCGGACAAACAGTATAATGGCGATACTTAATGGATGCGAAAGGAAGAGGAAAAATTTTATCACTTAAATGAGTTAAACACTAATTCAGAATTAAATGTAGATACAGAAACATTTGCAAACACCCTTGTCAAGATCGCAAACTGGAAAGTCGCAGTAGTAGATAAACTACAATGGTTTTGGATTAAAATACTTTCTGGACTACACCCCCATCTCCTTAAATCAATAAACAGAATTTTAAATGGTACTGAATCTATCCCTGAATGGATGACAGAGGGAGTAACATACCTAATTCCCAAAATGAAGTCCACTAACAACCCTAAGAATTTTACACCCATAACATGTTTGTCAACCACGTACAAACTGATTTCATCAATTGTAGCAAATTTAATGTATCAACACTGGTGAAAACGTAATAATACCCTTGGAACAAAAAGGATGCAGAAAACGAACATTTGGATGTAAAGAGATTTTACTAATAGACAAAACCATTTTGCGGGTAAAGAGAGAGAAAAGAAATTAGGTAGTAGCTTGGGTGTACTATGAAAATGTTTTTGACAGTGTATCTCATAGAGTTGTTGTAAAGCTCATGGAAGTATATGGGGTACATAAACATTTCAAACAATTATTCAGAGATTCTATGACCAAATGGTGCACACGTTTGGTCTCGAACTCCAATAACGGACATCAAGAAAGTGAACCAATATCCATAAAAAGAGGAATATTCCAAGGGGATTCATTGTCTCCCCTTTTATTTTGGATGTGTCTCTTCCCTTTATCGAGAATTTGTCACAAAAACATGAGGTATTCCAACATCTGAAGAAACGCAAGAGTATAACCCATCTTTTTTACATGGATGATCTAAAGGTATTTGCCAAAACTGAAGAAGAACTACTGGGCATGCTTAAAACAGTGAAAGAATGCATCGATGATTTTGAAATGAGATTTGGAATTGACAAATGTGCAAAAGCTGTAATAAAAAAAGGCAAGCTAGAAAGAACGGAAAACTTGGAAATTTAACAAGAAACCACCATGAAGGAAACAGAACCACATGGAAGCTACAAATATTTGGGAATTGAAAGAAATAATATAATATGTGATGAAAATATGAAAGATAAAATTACTAAAGAATACCTTAGGAGGCTCAGAATGATTTTGGGAACAGAATTAAAGAGCAAAAACAAGATTTCCGCATTAGGAAGATTGGCAGTACGTGTACTGGAGTACAGTTTTGCCATAGTTGGATGGATGAAGGAAGAAATCAGGGTGTTATATCGGAAAACAAGGAATATACTAACAGCTAATGGAATACTCCACCCTAAATCTGATGTAGACAGAATTTATGTACATCGCAAAGATGGAGGAAGGGGCTTAAAGCAAATCTATGGATCATATCAGAATTCCATCACAAATATGGCTAAGTATGTAGTACAAAATTAAGATGATCCACAAATTAGAATCCAAAGAGAGGTTGGAGGAATAATCGAAAATACTATAAGAAATATGCATGAATTACAAAATTGCCAACTAGAGAAAATCTCCCTGAATACAGAACAACAAATGGTTAAAGCTGATAAGAAGAAACTTTCTCAAGAAAGCCTGAAAAAGAATTGGAGTGACAAGAAGCAATATGGACAATATCTAAAGACAATATATGAAGCCAATGTAGATACGAAAGGAACTCATGGATGGCTGAGACGAGGGAACTTGAAACTAAAGACCGAAGCACTGATCATTGGAACGCAAGACCAAATCCTTAGAACCAGGCATTATGAGAAACATGTATTGAAAATCACAGCTGATGACAAATGTAGATTATGCCAGACTCACTCAAACAATTGACCGCATAGTTAATGATGCCCTCTGCTAGCTAAGCAATTAATACATAAAGAGACATGTCAAAGTTCGTAATTACATTCACTGGAAGACGTGCAGAAATCTATTTTTGCCAACCTCAGAAGTTTGGTATAAACACGAATCAAGGGAAGTATCAACCACAGAGGAAATCACGATACTTATCAATCAACAAATCCACATAGACAGATGCATCCCTGCCAATAAACTGGATATTGTAATTAAGGACCCGAAAAACAGAACCTGCTTGGTGATTGACGCAGCAGTGCCAACTGATAAAAATTTAGCGCAGAAAGTAGCAGAAAAGCTGCTGGAATACAAAGATTTGGCTATCGAAATCAATAGGACGTGGGGAGTTAAAACAAAGATTATTCCCTTGGTGCAGTATCTGTAAATTTAAAGAAGCATTTAGATTCCATACCAGGCAAACCAAGAGAATGCGAAATACAAGGGATCGCTCTTTTTGGCACAGTCTACATTTTATGAAAGTGCATCTAATCCTTTAGAGAGCGGGTAGCAATCTGGGGTTATAAATTTTACCCAGCTAGAACACCTTTAGATCTGTGAAGAGAACATTATTACATCAAAATAATAATAATAATAAAATAATAAAAAAATAATAATATAAAAATAATATAATAATAATAATAATAATAGCAAACAATTTATAGGCGTCACAACAAAAAACCTACTGAGGGAAAGAATACTCACACTTTTCATTGCAAAATACGTCACTGTAACATTTTCCCAAACAACGAAATCCATCGATGTCGCGATTTAAATGGCCAGCAAGACTGTTTCTCGCACCTTGTTAGACGACACGTCTGTCGAGCTTTTGACAGTCTACTTACCCCTACCGTCAACCAATCCCGTCTCCCCTTCACGCCCAATGTATATGCGTTTATCACTTCTGTAACGATAATTCTTCAACCTATGATACTAGCATTCTCGATAACCATGTTGCACACAAAATCATAATTCTTCTCTCCCAATTATAATAAAGGTGGGAATGTCATTTAGTATTGTTGTTATTATTAATCTCGAATTTTGACTGCATATTGTACTTACGATTCATTTTGGATTAATAAATTTATAACAGTACGTATTTTTTATAAGTATTAAATCCGCCACTGCCCTTGGATCCTCGATCGGAATTGATGGGATGGTCCCTAGGTTGTTTCCGGAGAGTAACTTAGTTTGTTATTCCCCAAGTGGTCATACGCAGTTTGCAACTACGTTTTTGACAATAAAGCTTATTTATCTAATCATATAACCCGCGAGCTGGAGCGCTGGCGCAATTCTGCTACCATTGTCGGTTACTTTGTCATTGTTGTCGCAACAATTGAAACATCCTATGTCAGCTTAGATTATTTCTCGATCTGTCTACAGCAATCAAGTTGGAGCTGTTTTTGATATTTCATCTTGAAGTCGTTGGTTATAAATTTACGTTTTCTTCGTAAGGTGCGTGAGTGGAGCAAATTTGAACCGCGTTGCCGGTCGTATAAGCAATATGCTTTTGTTTTATTTCTTAAATTATCTCAATAGTTCATTTCAATTCCTTTTCATTTTTATTAAAATATAATGTATTATAAGAGAAAAATCATTCATTACGATGTTCTGAAAAATTGCAATTATTTTTTGGAAATTATTTGTAAAAGTAATACTCATGCCATATCTCTACAGGTCTCGGTTGACGAAGAGGGAAATAATAAATCCTGATGGCATACATGACTGTGTGAGAGATAGATGAAAACGAAGAAAAGCATCTGAACTAGTCTTGAGACGAGAAAAATAATCCTCCGTGAGGATCAAAATCACTAATCTAATTCCGAAGATGACAGTGACGGCACTGATACAGAAGATTCAGAAAACATTTTCACTTGGAAGGATGGCAGTACTATCTGGAGTAAAACCCTGTACAAAAAACGTTCTAAAATAAGAAAAAATATCATAAACACGAATTCAAAGCCAAGAGGAAACGCAACAAATGTGAAAGATGAAACAAATATTATTTTCTTTCTCATCGATGATAGCATGATCACTGAAATAATCATCTGCATAAACATATACATATAGAAAGAGACGAATGATACCAAATATACTAGAGAAAAGAACTACAAAGAAGTAACAAAGGAGGAAATTCTAGCTGTGCTGGGTTTGTTTTATTTGATCGGATCAATAAAAGGAAGTCGCGCCAAAGTACAGGAACTACGGGCTTCCGATGGGACAGGGATTCCGATATTACGGGCTTTTATGAGTTACGGCAAAATTTGAACATTTTTAGATCTCTTAGATTTGATAACGAGAGAAGAGCGTAGAAAATCTGATAAGCTTGTTGCCATAAGAAAAATTCTCGATTTTTTCATTCAGACTTGTGTCAACTGTTACAATCCCACTAAATCGTTCCCAATTGACGAAACGTTCGAACCATTTCGGGGCAGATGCACGTTTTTATCATACATTCCAAAAATATCTGCCAAATATTGCATAAATTATATGCCCTATGAGATGCAAGCACATTCTATAACTCCAGTATTGAAGTATATTGTGGAAAACAACCTGAAGGACCAGAATGCATTTCTAATAAGCCAAGTGATGATGTAATCAGACTGGTAGTACCAATGTCTGTAACTAACAAAAATGTATCAACAGATAATTGGTACACAAAATACCCACTTGTACTATCTCTGCTTCAGAAAGGTCTGACCACACTAGGTACATTACGAAAAGATAAAAGAGAAGAGCCAAAACAATTTCTCCGAGATAAAGATCGTGTGATTGGTTCAAACATTTTGGATTACCAGAGACAAGTTACTCTTCTATCAAGTGTGGCTAAAAGGAATAAACCGGTAATTCTACGTTCAACTATGCATGTTGAAGGAGACGTAGACGGGGAAACAAATAAGCCAATTATTATCTTAGATTATAACAGCGCAAAAGGAGGTGTAGATACGGTAGACCAGTTGTACGCAACGTAGAGTTTCGAGAATTACAAGACGTTGACCTTTAGCTTTATATTATGCTTCGCTCAATATAGCACGTATATTGCCTTTATGCTTAAAGAAAATATTGAATATGAGCAAATTAGGAGGAGAGCAGTGTTGAAGAATTTGGCCCTAAAACTGATGAAACCTCTACTTATTGTAAGATCAGTCATTGTTTCACTACCATTAGATGTGAAAGCGTTTTTGAACCAGTAAAAACCACAAGAAGAGGAACCACAGATAAATAATCCATTGAAGACGAGAGTAAGATGCACAATTTGAGGAAGATCCAAGAATAAATTTACCCTTAAAAAAACAGTATTTGTCAATGTTTCGGGTGCACAATGCACTCCAGCACTGCAATTTTGTCACAATTGTCAATCTGAATGAATATTGCTTTATTTCATGTTACACATGTGTTTATTCAAATTGTTATGACGTAGCCTAATAGCTATCTAAATTTTCTTTATTGTTTATTCTAAATTTTCTTATATTTCTTATGCTGTATTTCTAAGGAACTCTTTCCAAGAGGCCCATTACTTCCTTTACTGTACAAGTGTAAAATTTCGTCTCAATTCCTTTCGAAATTGTTAACTGTTGAAAAATTAATGTTTTTTTTAAACAATGTTAGTTTTATCATTTTTCCTTTCTTTAATCCATTGTGAAAGTAATAATACGAAGTGGTAGCAAATCTGCTCCGCGCTGCCGATCCTGTCTCAACAATTCGCGCTGCCGCCCGATGGTTGGGAACAGCAATTTAACAATAGAAGAGACGGCTAGGCGGAAATTGTAACTAAAGAAGAAAAAGGATGTAAACCACAGTACAAGATATACGATTTTCAAGTTGAATACTCAGACATGCGTTTAAACTGGTGCCACAGAAAATACGGTATTGATCAGAGATCACAAACACAGTCAAACCCACTTCAACGGTCATAACCAAGACACTTCAAAATAACTGCCACCAATTCGGTTATACGATGTTATAAGGAGATCTCTAAAGGAAGTATTATAACTGTAACAACATTTTTCATACGCAGAAAAAAATCAGAAAGTGTCTCCTAGACCAACCGAGTGAGATATCACTCCACCAAAATGCGCCGGGTATGTCTCTGATTGCAGACAAATGTAGTTGATGACTGCAATGCTCCCAAGAACCCTCCGCATCCAACTTTATCACGAGAGACCTTTCCGCAGGTCCTCACATCTGCATACACGTGACCGACGGAAAGGAGGGAGATAACAACCCAAGAAGATAGTTTGCAACTTGTCCCTCCAACTTTTCACATTTCCCTGTAGAATTCATTTCTTCAAATTGTCGTTTCTTGTAGCTTTTTCTGTTTTGTTGTATGCGTAACTGTCCAATGGGTAGTGTTAGGGCCACATTTGTCCTACCTTTATAATTATTTATGCTTTTAACAAGAAGAAAGTCACTTACCTCTTTGGTGGAATGCGAAACAAAAATAATTAATCTCAAGCAATAGTTTGACATTTAAGGTTTTTTTGTTTATGTTCCTTGTCATATGTTACTGTATTTTTAATTGTAGTTCTGCGTGTGTGCGATGTCTACTTCGATAAATTGTTTTGTCGAATTTGAAAAAACCAATGTTATTCCAATAAGGCCAAAATTGAACTAATAATAATAAAACATATACACATATATTTGAAATTATTCTCTCCAAAAAATTGAATGGGAAACAAATTTTTCAACTCCGACATATACCATACTTTCTTACATAATCAACTTTTGGTTTGGTATGAAGCATATTCGAAAGAGGATTCTCTCTCATTATGAATGTCTCATTTTCCGTTACTGAAAAATTGACTACAGCATGTAATTAGCAAATTAACATATGACCATCAGTTTCGTACCACTTGGAGAGTGACACCGTCTCATTTAATGATATACTCACAAGTGTGAAAGATATACATATGTCAATTAACTATGTGGACACAATTGTGCGTAATTTCATTATTCTCACTCCTTCTTTAGATGGAGTAGTGTATTTTGTGCATTGCAGTGTTTGTAAATGGGAAATGTGGCGTGTTATTGAAGCTTTTCTACATGGGGCTGTAGGAGGTAAGAGGTGGGTGGTAGGGCTATAGGTAGTTGGTGGGTAAATTCTCTGTATTTACCAACAACTTAACCCACGTAGAGTTGTTACTAGGAGTACTTTAATCGTAAGAGTTGGTGGAGCAGGAGTTGGATAGAACGAGGGCTCGCTTTTGAATTATCACAAGTATATGAACTGGGACATTGAAGTGCAGACCAACAATTTTTCCCCGAGTGACTTAGCGGCAAGCAAAAATATTTAAGAGCCATCGTTCAATAAAATTCATATTCAAATAGAGGTAGAGGTTTTTCATTCACAAATCTATATATAAGATATGATTGTCATTAATTTGAATATTTGTAGATATGTACTTGCACGCATGAACTAGAATTCGAATTTTGTAAAGGTGAACATAAAAATTGAATTTGATACCAGTTTTACTTTTTAACTATTTATTTTCCTCATAGTTTTCATTTCACTGGGTTTGCATTATTCACATTGTATTTAAATTTACAAGATAAAGTAGAACTATCAAGTAATTATTATCGTGAATAAATATTAATTAATAGGAAAAAACCTTTCGTGTACAATATTTTTGTGAACCACGAGGAAAATACGAAATTTACGCACGCTCACGTGTAATTACACCACATGCCATTAAAAAATTCGAAACAAGATACTTCCTATTTTCGATGGTAAATTCTGCATCCATTTTCAAACATTAATCGGATTTTTCAACTGTCAACTCAACTTACAAAATTAAATTTAATTTGAACTATGTTTACAAACTACAAACTTTTTGTATTACGACAGCGAATTTTTCGCATATATGCAAGTACTCATCACAATCTCACAAAATAATTAATCTTAACTCTTTCCAAAGAATCAAATTTCGTATTGAGAAACTAAAGCTGGACAATCCTAAAACCATGAATATTATTTTCACCTTTGTAGCAGTGAAAGTTTCTTTCCTAGATATTTTATAGCGTATTAAAAAGTTCAGTATGTGTCTACGAGTAGTATATAAATAGTGAAATTTTTGCTCTCAAATAAAAGACATGCGAATCGAAAATTTTTAGTGCCTTGCTTAAAGATGAATTTTAAGGAGATTCAATGGCGTTATGTTTATTGATTCGCGAATCGCTGCTTTAGAATTGAGAAAAATTGCCGGATAAGATGTGTCTTGACTAAGGTCCTCATACACAATATTGTCCACTTATTCAATATTGTCACCTATTCATCAGTATTTCTTTTTTCTCATACATGAATTTCATTGTGACTGAACTTCATTTGGACACGACGGACACGAAAAATATACTCAGGAATATATTGATAGGAGGAGGGGAGGGGGAGAAGAGGGTGAAGTCTCTCAATCCTCAACAACATACAAATAAAATGTTGTTTCGCCTAAAGGACTATTGCGAGCACTCTACAGTTCAAAGAACTCCTGAAGTTTGAAGGGAGATAGGAGTCGACCTGCAAAGCAAAGCATCAGTTTGACCCTCAGTTTCCTTTATTGCAGAAATGGTTTCATCCTCTCGTATATTACGGACTACATTGAAGTCAAGGACAAAGTGTTTCAGGAAGGAAAATAAGCAACTGTTCTTCATCGTGCAAAAGAGGTCGCCTCTTGTATTACACAGTTGGATTTCATTCAAAATGAGAGCGCTGCAATGACAAAAAACGTCTTCTTCGGTTCCAGGGATATCTCTTCCCAAAGTATTGATGTAATGCATGGTGTCCAGTAAATATAGGTGATTCAGTGATCATTACAACTTGATTGATTTTAAAATGTATTTTATCTTGCATATTATTCAGTAAAAGTAATTTGAAGTTTTCATTTTCTTAGTGTCATACCTATGATTAAAGTTCTTGTCAATGAATAGGAAGGAGCCAGTACATGGTAAAGCACCACGGACACTGAGCAAGAATTTGTAGAAATTCTTCACTAAAAGCTTAAAACTAAATCTTCCAATTTTAATATCTAATAAATCTTACTTTCTACATTTCTTATCCCTTATACAAGAGACGTTTGTATGTATATATAAGAACCTAAATATTTTCAGCGCAGAAATATCAGCAATTTATGTTTTTAGCAATTAAAAATGAACAAAATACAAACGTAGTAATTATAACAGTACGTACAAATGTAAACAGATTGCCCATCTCCGTATTACGGAGTTTAGTGCGAATTACCAACAATATTGTCAATCATTTTATGACTTTATTTGCTTGAACCTACTGTTTGGCGCTACGTTCACAATATTATTTGGTTGATCTCTCTCTTGTGTAATTATATTTCTTGTACGTTCCACATTTCTCAAGTGTCATAAATATTTTATTTCACATCATAAAAGATATTTCGATATCATTATAAATTAAAAAATATTTTATTCATGTCTCCAATTTGCAATTAAAGTTTATGTCTGTGCTTTCAATTAATTGGAAATTTATGGAAATTTATTTTAAAAGCAAACTTCTTAAGATACCGAGAAACTGGTACCCATAAATTAAAATCCTGAGTCGGAATACCTTATTCGTGACACTAAAGGAGACCATTCTCTCGGATTTCTTTATATCAACGTAATAAGATATTGAAACAAATGTTCCTTCTCTTGTTTGATATACTTCATTTGCTGTGAATCAGGATAGGATACTAGTTTTCAGTATTTCCTGATTCAACTGTGGAAAACTTCATTGCTTCCCGTGCGTTTGGTAGGTTTTCGTGTAGCCTTCTGTTAAGTGAACATCATAATTTTTACTTCTACTGCTCTCAGTATTGCCTCAAATATTTTGAACCTATTGCATCGGTTCGGATATACTTTGAAAAATCAAACGAGTATGATAACTCCCGGATATTACTGTGTATATACTGTAACCTTCCGTCCAGTGAACTCAAAACTTATTTTGCATTACTAGTCACAGTATTGGCTGCAAAATATCGTAAGAATTTGAGTTAAGCTATCACTATAATTAATTAGTATCTTATAGAAAGTTCACGTCTTTCTGATTCTCCTTTTACCCGCTTACGACTTCATGTGTAATGCATACCCCATACAACAAGACTTTCTGTATCTACTACTATAGTCATGCCAGTTTTCTTTGTAAATAGTAAAAGGAACTTCCAGTGAGTCTTCCTCTACCTACAGAAGTCTTCCACCCCACTTAGAATGCAGCTCGCGCAGCGGTCGCGACGCGACAGAACAACTGAAATTGTTTTATTCCTTTCTCAGCGTTCCAAGAGGTACACAGATGAAGAAGGGGAAAAATAATAACTACTACGAAATTCTTTAAAACTTCACAGGACTCGCAATATATTTTTTTATTTGAGTCTCAATACCCGTATCTTTCCAGTCATTTACATTTTAATTTTTGATTTATATACCGAAGTATTATCCTAGTTTTTCTATCTGAAATGGGAATATGAATAGAAGAAAATAAAATATGATATAAGAATTTTCTCCATCTGAATAGATGTATTGAAGGGGTATTCTTTTCTGTTTTGTTTTTGTTTTTTGTTTTTTGACAAGAATTTCTGGTTCGAGTAACTAACTCTGTCCTAGAAAATGAAAAATTATATTCATCACAATCATACGAGTAGATAATTTCTGGAGAAAATTGCAGGACAATAGAACATTGAGTATATGCTCACCCTCGGTGCCGGTCCATTGTGGGATAAGGCTACTGATTTGACAAGGAGGGTTTTGGAAAATAAATTTTCTCTGAATATGAGTGCACGTTTCGTACACATGGTACGACAAATGAGTATTCTACAGTGGACAGTAATTCAAGAACGGGGACTATGAGCGTGAAGACTAATCCAAAACAAATAACGGCAGCAGTATGCGCATTTTGATTGCCTCTCGATCTCATTTATCATTCTCCTACCAAAAAGAGAAATTAGATTTTACGAAAGAGGTACACGTAAAACATCCAGCCCTCGATAACACTCGAACGGTACAAATGGTTGCAGGAACCACTGAAAAGTGTTTCAAATGAATTTTGGTACAGAACGATTATCTAGGTTACGTTCAACAAATAAATGAATATAGTATTAGATTAATATTGCATATACTCGAAGTCATGTTTCTTTGCTTCGAAAAAAATTAACTTAAGAAAAAAAAACATGAACGGAAACTTTAGTTTATTATAAATTATTAGGAGTAAATTACTTTATTGTCCCCAACGTGATCATAGGCAGTTTGTGACAGCTCTCTTGACAAATTATTTATTTACTTATTTATTTATTGTCAATCTAACTGACCTGATGATGGTACAGGGCTTGTACTCAATGTAACCAATGCTCATACTTCGCCATCGTCCAAAAGAGTAATACGATTTGTATCTCGCGTTTTCTTGGCAGGACATTCGAATTTCTGAATACTTAAATCCATCGCCAATCTCTGACTCTAATTCGATTCACGTGATCTTGTGCGCTATTCTGTTCTTTTTCTGCATCGAGCGTTCGGAACGAATATAACCTTGCCTCTTTGTTTGTTGTTATTACCTGTATATGTATATCAAGTATTCGTAGAAGTTGGTGATTCGTGTTAGGTAGCCATATTGCATACTTTTCGGCAAAGTTACATGATTTGGAGTACAGATACTCGGCGAGCATATTTCCAACTGCTTTTCTTCATTTTTCCGAACCTCATGCCAATCTATGTTTAAGTTCTTTGTTTGTTTATCAGGCGTTGTTCGATTCACAATTGTTACCTTTAGTTGGACGATAAATATTACATTAATTCATAGTGTGAAGAGTTAGAAGGAATTTATTATTTTCACGTTCTTGGTAAGTTTTTTGAAATATAGATTTGCATGTAAAATGGGTTGCAATGCAAATGCTTTGTATATTTTTCGTAAGTGATACGCAAAATGAATGTGATGGAGAGAAAATATAATCTAATGAGTAGATCAATCAATATTGTTGACAATGGAGAACTTTTGTTTTCTTTGAGAGATTCTTCTCTATTTTATGACCCGTCTTCTGAGTATGACAAACATTATTGCGAATTAAGTATCATTTTTAAAGCAAAAAAATTCAAAACGTGACGCGACGAAGTAGCGGGAGTTCAATTAGTATTTTATAAATTACACAACTTCCATGATCAGTGAATCATTACGTCCCCAGGTTCCTCTTCTAAGTTGATGTGGAATACGTAATCAAACGAAGGCGCAAACAAATCCATATAGAACGATAAATGTAGCAAATTCTATTTCTGAACAGAATTTCTCGTTTTAGACGACTAAGAGGACACCAACTGCACCCTTGATAATTCTTGCTTTCTAAATATATCAACTGTTATTTTATCATAAATTCATCTTTTCGTGAAGTTTTCTGTATGCTCCTTTCAATTACTGGAGACGTTTTTGAGTTTCTTTGAGGATGAAAGATAAAAATCTTATCTTTACACCTTAAGAGGTTTTCTCGTATTTTCTCTTATTCCTCGTCTTAAAAGCTCACAAAAGCTTAAATGAATTATGTAGTATCTCGTTGCAACTCGTGTTTCTCAAGTCGTATCATCTTTCACGCATTGTATCTTCTTATCATAAAACCCCAACTTTATTCTTTCATTCGTAAGGTGGCAAGGAATCTCATTCACTTCCGGAAATAAGTATGTTTAGTACTTTCTTTAAAACTTTAAAAGTGTTACTTTCAAAAATGTTTATTTAGTCTCATTTCATTATTGTAACAAACACTGAATTCACATCGGCGACATTCATATGCTTCGAAGACGTGGAATGTAGTGTTAAACAGCCCTGACATTGATTCAGAAAAGTTTTAACACCAAATTAAAATAGAGCAAATTTGGAAGAATTTAATTTTATTTAAATAACCATCCGAAAAATCACGGTAGTACCTAAGTATTACATCTGCTCAAGTATTTTCTCTAGCTATTTTATCCATGGGAGAACATGAATGTTCTCTTTGGTGTTTTAAAATACGTGGAATTAATGCATCTATGTTTTATTTCAACTTCAACCCTCGTTCCATGTGAGATGGTGATTGTTAGCCATCCTAAAAATAATCCAAAATAAATACATACTAGATAAATACGTGCACAGATCAATTGCATACCACGGACGATGATTCTCAAGAATCCTTGGAATTTCTTATCACTCACTCAGAACCACTTTGACATTAATCACCGAGATACTTTCCTGAACTTTCTCCCGGATTCCACCCGGCGCAATCTCCAATATATTTTTCAATGTCCTTTCAAAACGTAACCACGTCTTGTCGTTTTTGTCATAAAAACAAATCACATTAAAAATTCCGAAATTGTATTTTATCTTATTTATTTCGATGTTGTGAAATACATAATATTTATAACTCCACTTAAACAAATGTCACGATTGATACACGCGTGCTCCTAATATCTGTATTTTGGAATAACCAACGTTTTATTTCCATCCACACATTTTGAAGCGTAAAATTCATTTAATGGCGAAACAGTAAAGGTCAACAGAAGATGTAAGAAAATAATGGGTTTTATCCTTGATTGAATTTTTTGAACTAAAAGGTTATATTCCAGTCTTGTAGAAGGTGAACGACCCTGTCTGTCAACATGGAATTCCTGTGTAAAGAAAAATTGTATTTATTATTTATGAAGGGCAATGATTTTTAACTTCCTGCTCTAATATGCATCATATTATTTAATAATTTAAAAAAATGTTAAGTTATTTAAAAGTTGCCTCCATTTTGATAATTGAAAATCCTGAAATTTATGATACGCATGTCCAAGTTATCCGTCAATAGTTAACACGCGCTTTAAGCTACTCATTATTATTTTTTTATTTTATTTTTTTAATACTGCTTCAAACACTGCCAATACGGGGTACTATAACATTTTCTTTATTTTTCTCTATTTACATATCTCATTAACTTATATTTAGATAAGAAACTATAGATAAAGGGGAGATAATTGGAAGCAAATAAATTAAAAGCGTGTAAGCCCAAGAGATTAATGAGTAAACTCTCAACTCCTTTACACAATTCCCCTAATGTCACATTTTGTTGCTAAATATCTTTATCATATTGTATTTCTCCTGTTTCAATTAAGGTGTCACGGAAACGAGTGTTCAGTACGCCAATTTTAAGTACTCTCTTAAATATTCGCTTCTGTCTGGTCCGTAAATTGGGCACTGCGCATTGGGCTACTCGTTAATCTTCAAATTTATAAGAACATGAAGTGTTCAATATTATTAGCACCACCACAATTCTCAATATTTTGAAATTTTTGCTTTACGCCTCGACTCTATTTTTGATAATTTAATTTTGAGAAAATGGGAATTAGGCGAGTAAACATGGCATGGGAACGGTTCGATGAAAAAGGTCTATGTATAAAGCATGAGGGGGTGATCGATTACGTGAAGGATCGAAATGAAAATGTGAATTTTGTTCCCCATAGTGCTCCAAGGCTTCGAAACTAGGTTGAATCCCCTAAATTTCATTCCCTACTGGCCGGTACTGATATAACGCTCTCTATTATGTTCAGATATAGATCGCTTTTTACTCTGAACCACTGTTAGATACATGAAAATGAGAGTTATTAGACTCGTGCGGTTTGAACCTATAACAGACAATATTAGATTATATTATGAAAACAGCAAAGTGAAAGAGGTGAGTGTAGGTTAAATGATATCACTGATAATCTCATTTGTTAAAATTTGGAGCGATTTTGTAAATACCTACTACAAAAGCAATTCGCGCTTTTCAAGTAAGTGACTTTTTATGAGTCATTTATTTACATTCTAATTAATTAATTCGAATACAAACATTCATAGACCTATATAACGTTTTGTAATACGTCTCATTAAGTCTTTGTTTCTCAACGCGGAATTTAAACAGCATTTTGAATAATGTTGAACAAACTAGAAGCACGTGAACAAATACTCGACAAGAAATCTGTTCATTAACGTTTGACGTATAAGTGCGCTTACCTTCCTGATCTCCACTCCCACGTTCGTCACGGTGTAAATCGGTCGAAATAATCGACCTCTGTGAAGGACATAATTGCACGCCTCCGCAAAGGATTGCTCATCGGTGTGTGGCCCGTCTCGTTTCATTGGGGTACGACCGTCGAATTCCCAGCAGCCTTTCTAAAGCAGTTCGCCGGAGAGCAGGGGTTAAACTCGCCTCTTAAGCTCAGTCTGCCGTGATTCATTCGCGTGACTGTAGCTGAAGAGAATGGACGGAGAGGGAGCGTGTGGTAGTTGAGTTTCCCAAACCCTTGTGACCCTTCCAACATTAACTAGCCGGCGCAATGCCCTTCCCATGGTGTCATGAATAAATCATTTTCTAGAGGCTCTCTGATTAGTAAATGAAATTAAGAAATTTCCGTAGCAGTGCGTCAGAGACTTCAGAACACTTGAACATATCGCATCCCGGCAATAGTAACGTCACAACTAAAAAATGCACGAATTTTTGTTAATCCTCGATTTAAAAAAACATTTTTCTTTCTACAAACCTGGAATTGTAACACTTCTTCAGTTACACCGCTAAGAAACGGAAGTGTCGTTCCATCAGTAATCTTACTGATCCTCTTCAAATCAGATTTGACACAATAAGTTTATGACATAAATTGTGCAGTTCAGTTCCTAACTAATGAAAACACGTTACACTAATTACTCTTTCTTAACATTGTATATTATTTTACAATATAAGTGAACTTTATTTTTATTGTAGTGTAAAATAAGGTTTTATGGGTTGTGACGTCTTTGTCACCGGGGTTATTCTCGCAGGGTATTATGAATTATGTTTGTAACTTGGAATTCTTTCATAGCTCACGCTCCTGAGAAACGCCTATTCCTTTTCATTACTATTGTCGACTAAATTTTTCATTAAGACCAACTGTGAGAAAAATAAAGCCAAAACGTTCCACCCCTCGGGATTCCACCAACTTTGGAATTGTTTCGCCTAAGAGACGTATTCAAATAATAATGTTAGAGTAATTTTCACTTCGCATTACTCACACATTACCCAATTCATTTTTTAATCCATTCTGTATCAATGAAAATTCTATGGTTTGAATCAAAATAGTTTTCTCGTGCCCTTTCTACATAGTTTTGATCAACTCGACTTACATTCTCTTACATTATTCCCTATTAAGTTAATATTTTGTATTTAACAAGTAAACAATGGGAGTTGTAACGGAAGGCTTTATCTATCTTCAATATCTTGACATCGTGGGACTCCATTCGAAAATATGAATTCCAGCGAATAGTAAAATCATTAATAATTATCTTATAACATTTATGTTTATCATCGACGCGTCCAAAAATTCATATTTTTCCATTTTCACTGTCTGTGAAGGATGATATGCAGACCACGTTACATCCTTTCACACGGAAAGTGGCTTATTTATAAAATAAGATTTTATGTGAACAAAGACTACAGTTTTCAAGCCGATATGACGGTGCATTTATGCAGACAGGAGTGGGGTAACATTTGTTACCGTCAAATGTGAGAGTAAACTGGCATGATGAAAACCACCGTTACTCAGCATTGCACTCCAAAATGACAAATTGGCTCAGGTTTCTGCAGTAGTACTTAGCGTATTCCACTTCTGTAATAAATTATTAGGCATGACATGTTACTAGAATTCAAGCTAGTAATAAAAAATGTGAGACAAAATTTCCGAAATTTTGGAAACATTGGAAGCTTGCTTACACTTATTACTTAATTCCATGCTGTATTTTAGTGAGATATTACCAAATCATTGTTCTCAGGCGTTAAGAAACCACGTCTGCATTGTTCACATAATTTGTCTAAAAGGTAAGAGGGTTTTCAATCACAATTTTTTCAGCCTTGGAGTATTTTTTCTGAAAATTGAAGAAACGCTTGAAAATCTAATGAAATGGGAATCATGTGACATAAATTATAGAAAATATTTCAGACACAGAAAAGAACTATCACATTTGATTTCACTTAACGATGCTCCTCATTGCAAATAGGACTCAGGGTTATCGCAGTAAAATACAGTCACTTACAAAAATATCCGGTCACTCTCATGAAATCAATGGTTTTGATATTCTCTGTTAAACTAGAAATAGAAATGAAATCAAGGAAGAACATTTCATTTCTAAATCTGTGAACATTTCTGAATACTAAATGTAAGAAAAACGATAGAAAATACTCAATTAATATGAAATAAATAAAGATAATTACATTTTAATGAAAGAAAGCACCTCGCAGAATATTCGGCCACGAACAATTTTGACCTTCCTTTACAACAAAAGAAGCTCTTAATACCGGTTTGGTTCACCCTTATTTTTAATGACTTAGCGTATACTGTTTTTCATGTTTTCTTTAACTTTTTTGTGATCTATGATTGAGGGATGGAACAACGAAGACGAAATATGACATTTGAGCAGCGTCAGCTGGTATTCTTCCATCATGAAAAGGGTTGCTCATACAGGGAGATTATCGAATTGCTATAGATACCGATCAGAACTGTTGGTGATATCGTGCGAACATATAAGGACGAAGACCGAATGGACCGCTTTTAGGCGTAAACTGTCCGAACGAGAAATACACCATGTCGTCCGGAAAATGTAAAAGAGTCTAAAGTGATCCCAAAAATGTGCATCCTAAGAATGTGTGGAGGGTGCCGAAAAGTCAAGGGTACAACTGAAGGGTAGCGAAAACTTCTCACTAGCAAGACAAATAGGAATAAAAGGTTAAACTTTGCTAAAGCGCACATCACTTAAGCACCAGAGTGGTGAAGTCAGGGGTGCCCACAAGGGGAGGGGGTCGTGACGCAAACTGCGTTATTGAAAATTTTAAGGAGGGTTCGAATAATGGAGGTTTTTTGGGTGTTTAGAATAGTTAATAGTTACATAATAATTATACTTAAAAATAGCATATATTAAAATAAAAATCGTAGCAATAATAGTATTAATAGTAATAATTTTTAAACTTTACGGGCATTTTAACATGATTACTAATTTCATTTTCGAAACTACCGAATAAATAGTAAAATGTCTTGCCGAGCAGAGATCTAGACCGTGAATAAGCAGACGCGAGCATGGGATACGGGTCGGGGGGTCACCTCCTGTGTGTCAAAAGACCGGGAGACTCATCACCTTCGAGTAAACAAAGAAGTGACAACAGATACCTGCCTCTCTATCATGCAATAAACAGCGTTGTACTGAAGATTCATTGATTTGCCTTGAGTGTATACGTTTACTGTGCGTGATTGAGGTCTCAGCTGAATTTTGTAACTTGTCTATTTTTCCCGTGTTTGCCGTGTGGGATCCTGTGTGTTTTGACTGTGTTTTTGATATAGTGCTTTACCCGATTTGTGTTGAATTAATCAATTTTTACTTTTGCATTTCTTGTGAGTCATAAACTATTAGATATGACAAGTGGATCGCCAAACACAATTTTATAAATTTTAAAAATAATGAAATAATCAAAATATCTTAAGCGATATGGGAGCTGGCTGAGAAAGCGCGACGCATTGCTGCAGAAGGAAACAGCAGAGGTGTAATATAAACTGTCGTTTCTCCACTTCTTGTTCTCGTTGATATTGGATTCTTTAATACAAATTTCGGTCACGAATATTTCCTCACCTATACTTGCTACAAAGTATGCAACATTTATCTTGAGGATTATCCTGGCCTACGTTTCTTAAAGTCCAGTTACAAATATGCTAATTTCCTCATCCTTCTTTTTATGTTTTACATGTGAAGTAGGGGACATGGAGCTGAGATGCTTAACCAGTGAAATAATCCTATGATACGTAAGAAACCTCGAAATCTGAGTTTAGCGCACATGAATCTAAATATATATGGAATCTGAGTATGAGCCTTTGAAATTTTAAAATTCAAACTCTATTCTACTACGTTTCTAATTTTTAGCTCCTAAAATATAATTTTAAACTTAATTAAGTATTTTAATTTCAATTAAATTTATACTTTATCAATTAAATGGATATAGACGATGAACATTCTTTTTTCTTTCTCGTATACGCGACCTGGAGACAGTATTGCACCTGAGAAAATAGCGAGATTTTAAAGTAAATGTATGTTTTTAGTGTTCCTGATACCGAATTTTAAAAAATACGACGTCCGTCTGTCCGTCCATCTGTGCTCACAGATATTAGCTACACAGGTGAGTCAATTTCATTCATATTTCGTATTTAGCGTAGCATATGTTTGTTGTTGATGCACGAGCTCTGAAATCATTTTTTTATTTTTTTATTCATATCATGTACCTTTTGTGTTAAAGTATATTTGGAAACTTTTATCACAAGTGGCCAAATGTTTTTTTTTTAAATTTGGGTATAGAAGTAGAAAAATATCTCTCAGTCGAATTATTACCTCAATTATTTACTTCATGTATCTCATTTATGCACTATATCAAGAGGGTACAAAACTATTTAGTAGTGGATATATACCAAACGGAGGGAGGTATCAGCTTTAGAAATCTATTGTCTGTAAAACATTGGAAGGCGGCTGGCTACCATCTTGACCTAGAGATGCTCACTGACACATCTCCTTTCGCTCACACTAACATCCATACCTTTCGCGGTCAAAATGATTCGTCTACTAGATATTTCTTGGTGCAAACAATTCTTTACCGAGCACGTATAAGACAGAATATACTTTTATTTTGTATTCTGCGCAAAATTTAAAAAAATGGCAGAGGGATAAAGTTGTAAAATATTTCTCAATTTTGGAATATGAATTCGAAGCGAGTCAATTGATTGGTAATTTGAGTCCTACCTATTTCGTCCTTCCTTGGTTTCATTTCTATTCATAATTTAAACGAAAAATCAAAATCAGAGACTTTATGAGAGACCTAATATTTTTGTGAGTGACTGTATAAATCGTAGAGTAGCGCAGGGAAACGGTGCGCGGGAGGCATAGATGCGATTCGTCCTTGGAAATTTGTTGTGATGTTAGTCTCCATTTTCCCTGGTTGGTATTCACTATTAATATAATGTATATTCTAAACATTAATATAGCGTAGTTATTCACATATGGGACAGAGAAAATGAGATGTCTCTTTTATATTGATTTGGTGTAATAATTCTTATTTTAGAACGTGTCAGCATCTTATCTTTGTTTCAAAATGTTATCTAATCAGTTCTCAAATACGTTAATTTATCTTTACAATAATGTGCTAAGTTCAATTTGTGCATCATGATTGATTGTGAATGGATTCGGCCACCGCGTAAAGGGGCACAAATTCATATAGCAATAGGGTAAATGTCCGAAAGTGGACCTTTGTCCCACTATACAGACCGCTCTTTCTCGTCACTGTTTTTTCTCTCGCATTTTCCCTCATCGTGTCAAAACGGCAGTGAATAATTATTTATTATAGGAAAACATTTTGAAGTACTTATTGCATACAGGCATACATGCAAAGAATCAATATAACCTCCAAATTTTCCCCATAACTGAATCAATTCCTTATTAAACGTATTTCAAACATTATAATAACAAACTAATCCGTATAAAAATTTCGTGTTTATTTATAATTATGCGCGAAAAAGAAACCGCCACCTTCTCACAGAAGTCCTTCTAAAAGAATTCCTAAAGCTAAGAAAAAAACACGAAGGATGCTGTTTCCTATTAAAAAATGTAATTAAGAATTCTTGTCAAAGAAGTGTCCGAACTCTCCCTTTTCTTTAAGTTCTGTTCCCATTACTCATTTTTTCATAAGAAACTATGACAAAATCACAGATTGTAATTTTGTTATAATAGTACACCTGTTTTTACATTGATACAGTGGAAATGAAATATTTTGCATGTTATCCTTAAATCTGTTTGTTGTTGTGAAACTCAGTTCTCCCTGCAATGTGGCAAAGATCCCCGTTACTGAGGGAAAGATCTGCACTTCGGATGGATCAAATGTCTGGAAAAACATGATTGCGAAAATTTGAAACTATGAAGAACTAAGTGAAGTTTAGTACACATTTCTTCCGTGTACCCTACACGTGGAGATTATATGTGATAACTTTCGGTCAGGTGAAAATGGCAACCAGCCGGGATTCGAACCCGGGTCTCTTCCTTTGATCGCAAGGGTGTTAACCGTTACATCACCGGTTCCCCTCCCACAACTGTACACCATGTAGGTGTGGGTGGAAATGGTGTACAATTTTGAAAGGCGAACCGGTGGTGTAGCGGTTAACACCCTTGCGATCAAAACAAGCGACCCGGGTTCGAGTCCCGGCTGGTCGCCATTTTCACCTGACCGTAAGTGAAGTTTCTTTTTCTTTTGTATAGGTATGATAAAGGGGATTATACTCTATCAAGTTACAATTTTATTTGAGCTCTCCAACAATTTTCAAGCGTCATATATGTAAAAACCTGGAATGTGCGACTCTTTGCCCCACGCCACCCTATATACATTTTATAAACCATTCATTTACATGTGTAAAAGTCTCCAAGAAGTCTCCAAGGGAAAGATTTCAACTAATTCAATCGACAACAAGTTCTAGGCGTTTTCCTGTTTTAGCTGACACGTACACAGGACGTGGTCAACCATGCACTCGTTTTTGAGCTTCATTCACAGCCACGGTTTGCGCATGTAAGTTCATACGAGTTACAGCCTGAATCGTAGATAGAACTACCAAAGGCTTCGTCAAAAGGACAAGGTTTCCCCAATCTCGTCCACGTTACAACTCAAATTCGGTGGCAACCTTGTCAGGCCGTAGCACAAAGCGAATATATTTTTCGATTCTCCTCTTATCTGAGACAAGAACAGTTGCAACCCAGTGTGAGTTTAAAGTTATCAATCGCAGAAGCTTCTTCGCATTCCAATATTAAAAGTAGTTGTATTTTCTAACTCCATATCGCTCGTTCTGTGGAATAACAGCAGAACTGAGGATTAGAAAAACATTACTGTTGAGAAGTGCTTCATAGGATTACATTGACTAGATAGTTGTAGTAACTTGTGACCAAAGCACTATTACATCAATTGTTACGTAATAACCCGTTCATAATCCCACCAAAGTGTTTCCTATCTATAACAAAGAAACATTCAACAAGCACAGGTCAAAAGTGGTTCTGATTTTTAAATACTGAAACGTATGGACTTTAAGTATGTCCTGTCAAAATCTTAGCGACGATGTCTCAATGGAAGGCATTGAAAAAAATTACCAAAAACCGATTCCTTTCGCACAGCGAAGAGGCTTGTACGTACAACCCTCAACTAGCTAGCAGGCGAGAAAAGGCTGCCGATTCACATGGCTGAGTTTTGATTCGTCCCACTTCTAGATATCATCACCATTCACGGAAGAAAAGCAAATGCCAACAAAAAATGCTTCTTCCCGCGCTCTTAAGAAAAGGAAGAGCTGATTCAGTCAAATAAAATGTAAGTTCAGATAACTACATTATCCATGTTCAAGTGTCCTTTTTCTAACTTTGTAAAAGAATTCAAGTAAAATGTTAGATCTAAAATATTAATTATTTTTAATTTAAATATTGAAGTGTAAAACCTATTATTATCATAATAATCATGATATAAGTAACGTACTACAGGAAATGAAAGGGTGTATCAAAATTCATCTAAACTTTTTTTAAATTTTGGCAGATATAAGAGAAATAAATTATCAGTATTAAAAATTTACCCGTTTCTTAATATTATTTTATGCGTGTTTGTATGTACTTCTAGTATATCTTTGGCCGTATTTTTCTTGTAGAAACTGAGTATTCATTGAACATTTTGATTTAAAAAAAACAGAGTACATTTCTTAAAGTAGGTATCTCCATACCAACTTTAAATAATACAATAAAAACCAAATTTGTTTGGATATTTTAATACCGAAAACAAATAAATACAACTATATAATAAACATAAATGTTTGGATTATTTCGCACAAATATGTGAGAAATTATCATAAAACGAGAGTGCTTTATTTTATTATTTTGTTATTTTAACGAGATTCAATATCTGAGGTGGATATTGAACTGATATTGCGGCACGCAATGAGAAACTTACGGCAGCAGTTGGTGACCTAGTACTACAGCAACAGTTTCGACGTGTAGTGGAAAGGGCTGACTTCCCTCATAATTGTCCAAATTGTGAGCGGAAATTAGACGCCAAAAATTTGTGAATTTCTTGATTTTTTTCAATGCCTTCCAGTGTGCCATCATCGCTAATATTTTGACGGGACATATAAATAGTTAATGTGTTTTAGTATTTTAAAAATCAGTACCACTTTCGACCTGCACATGTTGGAAGTTCTCTTGTAAGAAGAAGCGAGACACTCCTCTAGATTCTCTGCGCGTCAAGAAAAGAAGAACTATGAAAAGAATTGATGGCAGTATAACGCAGTAGTAGCTATAAAGTGTACCGCAGTCAGTTAAGTAATACTCTTGTGGGTAAACTCTCATAGTCCCGCCACTGGTAAAAGTTTTCTTTTGAGAGTTCGTCACCAGAGTAACTAAACATTCGTCGTTTTTCTTCTTACTTCAACCACTTCGAGTCCTTGGTGTTTATGTACTTTGTTATGCACGCCGATTTTCATATTTACTAAATGAACGTTTTGGGCCATGTTACTGCTACATGACTATTATTGCATGCATAGCAAAAATCGACAGTGACTTCACCCAGCATGGATGGACGTTATTACTCATCTTTTCAACCTGATTAGCTGCCACCTTCGTCATAAGATGTCTGTGGTACTTATGTTGTACTTTTCATTAAATTTTTCATACTAATAATAATACCCACCAAAACCACTACTCCAATTGATAAGAATAAAGAATATTGTATTAGGAATTTTTCAATGACAGAATCCTCTGAAAGTGTGCAATAGTTCCCGAGCTACTGTGCCTTACGGCTGTTTGAACACTTTGAGTCAACATAGTGACAAAATTGACTCACAAAGTCGTTTTTGGAATATTAGCTACTTCACATATACCTATGAGATTTACTAGAAATTTTTACAATAGTATAAGCAAAACGTAATATGAATTCTCTAAAATGAGTAGAGATGTTATTAACTGAAAACCATATAAATGCCATATCAAAGCCATGAAGAAAACATGAACGTTACATAGTATATCAATTTTGAGCCGCTTTTCGTGAAATAGATCAGACTGAAATATAATAATGCCGTTTATGATAAGATACAGTGATTACATAAGCCTCTCAAAGCGAAAAGAATGTATGTGGTGACTTCGTGGAAGTGTTTTAGTGTGTTGATCATCACAGATTAAATTTTCCTCTGTCAGCATCTTTCGCGTAGCTAGCAGCTGTTTTCACGGTCAAAACTTTGTGTAACTTATCAATTGGTAACTGTGCAAGAAACTTTATTTATTATATCTTTTGACGGGTTTAATGCAGAGGAGGATTTAGGCATAAGAAATACAGGCCTAGGGCCACAAGATTTTACGGGAGCCAAAAGAAAATAACGGAAAAATTATAAGATTAAGAGAAAAAAGTTCGTTTTCTAAACATGTATTGCTCTTTTAAATTTTCTCTAAAAAAGTTATTTTCAAAATTTTCGTTGGATCAACAAGGATTTCCTGCGAACTGAAAACTAAGTTATAAATGTTTTTTGATAGGTTTATTTCGGATTTTTATAAGTTTTATTTTTTTACTACTTTGCACTTTATAAGAATGAATAAGAATAATAAATAAACAAAAATATATAACTATTACTGTAATGATATCAGCCATAGGATATTAGCAGACAAAATTCTTGCGGTTTGGCCAAATAATAAAGAATTTGGCCAAACCGCAAGAATTTATTTCTGTTACTTATTACTTTGTTTATGTACTGTATAAATATTTAAAATATGTATATAAAATCTGCTCTCAGAGGACGCTATATTTATTACTGCCAAGGGGCGCTAAACCCTTAAATACGCCTCTGGTTAAATGGGTTTATGTATCATTTCTTTACATAAAGTTAAGGCATTATCAGGAGTGCTATCCAGAAAGTAACCTCCGTTATGCTATAAAATATCACAGGAAAAGACACAGAAAATGTATTCTTTAATGCAAAATTACATTTTCTAGAGTTGCGTCATGGTTCCACGGAATGAACAATAGAATATTTATGTATGTATATCGTTCCGGCCAGCTAAGGACCACGAATGACGAGTACCAGTAAGGCTCAGTTTTTGTATGAGTTTACTCACTCGACCCATCGTAATTTTTACCGAGATCGGAGGAACAGCGTCTAGATAGGATCCAGACTGCTGAAAACGAGCATTACAACTGCGGTTGTTAGTCGCAGAGGGCAGACTTTTCATATATCCCAGCTATTTAAACTGAGACAAGGAGATGAAAAGCTATAAATTTTATCTTGCCCCGTCCGTATATTTATGTATACGAACTTTTGCTACATGTCACAATAATAATAATAAAATTTGAGAAATAGGAATAAAGTGAAGCAAGTTTTATTTTTTCTCCACCAAAGACGAGCAATTTTAATTTTTTCAAATCATGCCAATAATTGTCTCAAATATAAATCCATGGATTTTTGTTCCAAATATATTCATTCAACGAGATATTTGAGTATAATTTAAGCGAAGTTACGGATCATTTACACGCAAAGTGACAAGATTACTCTCTGACAACTCACTCAAGCCAGGGAACATCCAGAGCGATTTTGTCCTTGGTTCACAAGTGCAGCTGTGCAAATTGGGAGGAAGTAAGGAGCGGTCATTGCATAAAACGAGCAAGGGACAAATCGGAGCTCAACTCGATTCTTACTACTTACTCACAAGTCTTAAACAAAAAAGTGAAAATATGTTTTACTACTTCTTCAATGCAGACAATACGAAAGAAAATTTCGGCTTTGGCGAAGTTATTTAAGTTGAAAACATGGGTTGAGTGATACTGAGAGCTTGGCGCACCGACGTTGACAGTTTATTTAATATGAACGTTCATGTTAATTTTATACGTAGTGGTAGTTCCTACAAAATTAAAAATTAAAGACATTCTAGTGGTCTGAGCAATGATTTCGCCGTTATACCAGCATGAGAATACCATTGTATGTACATTATGTTTCGGCCTCGCGGCCGAAAAGACCTTATGATTTAATAAACCAAAAACGGGATAGTATGACATATTCGTGATACAATAATGAGAGTACCAATCAGTGGACCAAAATAGCATCACGCACTAAAATAGTATAAAGCGCTTCACTTATAAGTTAACTACACATGTATAACTTAACAATAGACATTATAATGCAGATATGAAAATAATCTCGGAAGCGATATTCAGTTTTCTTGTAATTGATTAATAACGACAGGAGAAAAATGGGGTATTTACAAATGTTACATTTTAGAAATAAGTTAGAGGGATTATTATTCTTAATGTTTTATATCACACTTGTAATAAATCAAAAGCAAATTTATCATTATTTAAGAAATTCGCATTGTACGACGTTCCATAGGACCTCATACGAGAGAGAGAGAGAGTAGAGAATAGAGAATAAGAATAGAGAGAGAGGTGAAGCTAAAGTCTCTAGAGCTTTAGGTAGAGGGATGGGGAGCATTAAGTCCAAATAATTCTCTTTTGGAATCAGGAAGGAGATAGCAGCTTGATGGTAGCGTGCTCGGACTTCCTGTTCTAGCGGACACACATGACCTTCCTTCACAAGTTCATTCTAATAATAGATTATTCACAGACACTTACGCTGTATGCAGAACAATAAAAAGCAGTGAGTACAGCATAGAGTTAAACCGGATTAACATTGAACCGTCGGAAATAAAATGAAAATAGATAATGAGGAAAGCAGAGGGATTCGTTTCTTTCGGAGCAGCAGCAAGCAATTTTTTTATTGCTTAATTACATTGAGCATACCAGGAAAAATACATGAATATGGGAATCACGCTATGCCTAAATTTAGAATGGTAAAAACAGGTCACCGACACTGCTTGGGTAGCACCGAAGACGTGTAATTTTATTGAAGGAACTCTTAAAACAGGATGTAGATCAGAAACAAAGAAACTAGCCAACATTGAAGAAAGGTAAATGAGGAAAGGATTAATAAGATACGTGTATTTTTTATTGCAATACATCCTTATAAACGTATATTTTTTAAACGTCAGAAATTCTATGAAGAAATTGCGTTTTTAAAGATCTACTATAAAACTGATAAGTTACTGACTCAAGAGGGATGAACTCACCAACCAGTGCACAAGAAAATCACCCACGTCGGAAATTTTTCTTTATTTAACAGGAAATTTTATTTTCAATGCATGAAGAGTTTCATTTCTGAGCAATCCTTCGTAAAGCTGCGATGTCTTGCAACAACTTATTTCTCATAACATCAGAAGTGCAGGAAATACAAAATATCTCATATCTTTTAGTCTCAACTCTCTTTACCTGAGAGACAGGTTTGTTACAGGTTGACGAGAGGACTAATGAAATAGACCAACAACGTTTTGCTTACCACCATTTTCACTTTCAAACGAAGAATTATTTAAAAAGAAGTCGGCACAAACAGGGAGAGGCATCTTACTGAAAATACACAGACTGAGATTGTACACAGTTCGTGAGGTTATAAACTAGAGGAACAAACTGCATTCTGGGATGAAAAATTCTAAAAAGTTTAAAGAGTAAAAATCCCTAGCTTGAGATGTGCAGTTAATGGATTTCTGTATAGTCACTGACTAAAACAAAAAGAGTCACATAACTTTTAGGGTTTCTCAAATGACATCATGGTGTAAACTGTTCTGAAATGGAAAGTATGAAATTCATTTCTTGTATTCTTGGGCGTTTGTATTGGGATGTATGTAAGCGTCTGATTGGCTTATGTGGCTTAGGCATCACTGATCCAATCTTATCTATCTTGGTTTGCAAAAATTTCCTCAGATATACAACTCTATATCTTATTTCTCAATGCAAATGTTTTGTAAACATCCTTTTTTCTCCCGTTATTTTTCTACAATTGTCAAAATTGTGGTATAGTTACAAGGACTATTTTATGGGAAGGAATGGGATATTTTAATATTTCTTTTAAATATCAAAATTAAGTTCATAAGCTGCATCCCAGATGACGCTACTACCAATACAAAATCAGGAACGAAAGGTAGAAAGGTAATTAATAAGTTCCTAATAAGTTAACATTATCACACGACAGTCACTAATTTTTAGAGCTTTTATTTGTTAAGCATTTACATTTTAGTTAGGAGTCAGCATGACATAACGAATAGAGCGCAGACCTACTGGTTGAATGACTGGATTTCGATCCTAGGTGGGGTATGAGATTTATCATCACACGTCAACTTCCAGACTGACTTCCAGACCTACTCAGCATTCTCTAAAACGAGTGCCGGGTATATTATGGAGTCAAACCGGTCGGAACGAGGTGCTGGCCACATCTCCTCCTAATGCCGAGACCCAGTAATTGCGGAGCTCGTTCGTATACTCGACTCTTCCTGATGGTCATAAAGTCGGACGTGGGATTAAAAATTTTGGGTACCATTAAGCTCGACATTTGTACCTGTCCTAATAACTTGCCGCCCCGCCGTCCACCCTCATGCTAAACGACAGACCAGCCGAATGGATTTCGTGAGTCATTTACTGAAGAGTTATTTAAAGTGCTATTAATTGAGCATTTTTATTCCTATTATCTTATAATTTATGAATTACACACATTATTCCAATAAAAATGAACCCAAACACGACGCATTTATGATATAACTGAGTTTTAAGCTTCAGTTTTCACTTATTTACGTAGTATGTAGAAATTACTGTAATCCTAAAAAACATTCGGTCGCGAAATTTTGACGGAAATATCCGTTTTGGGGGTCCCTGATTCCAAAAAAATATTGCCTAGAATTTCACTTGTAATTTTCCTAATGCTTTCATAAAACATATATGATTGAAAGGAAAATAATATGATTATCGTACTGGAGTAAATGCATCAGTTCTTGACAGTGCATCAGTGTTTGGCACTTCTGGTATTAGAACCAATTATTTAGACTTTGGAGTACCTTTGGCTCCGGTTTTGTTTTTGACACAATATTTAATTTTTTCTAAATCGTGAAAAGTGCACTTTATGACAGGAATGAAGCAAGCAAGACATCTTTGAAACAGCAGCCTCGGTCATTCGCCTGAATGCCAGAAATTAAACGAGTAGCCCCTAGGAAAGCTTTGATTGAACTTCTATTTTTCTTCAAAATATTTTTATCATTAGTGAAAGTTTTCTATTATCTTCATAATTAGGGTATTTCATTATAAATTGTAGCTTTTATGATTGGATTTCTGTTGTTAGTAAGGTATAAGCGGCTGTTGACTACAAGAGCGCAATTTTCTACATGTTTTCTGAGGTCGACACAAAAAGTTCAGAAATATGAGAACAAAAGAAATTGCACAGAACATTTCTACGCCATTGATTATTGGAAGCATCTAGAATTCTCAAGAAATTCTCTGAATAGTAGTTTTCTTCATATTTTTACTGTCTACTATTTTGCATAACATGTAAGTTGTTTCTCTAATATTATAATAAATTCATTCATGTTTAAATAAACAAAATTGTTACGAGTAAATAACATTGTCACCATTTTCAGGTCAAAACATCATGACTACTGACTCGTTCATTTTGCATTTTACTTTTTTATTATTTACACAATTTTATTATTTTAGCAGCAACTCCATAACCTTTAGTTTACAAAATTACCCTGGAAACAAGAATGCAGGGAAATAACGAAACTGCAGGCTCTGATTTCAACAATGAACAGAAATTATAGTTGTATCCATTCTAGAATTTAAATCAATTTCATCGCGCTTCTGAGCCATTTCCCTATGTCTGGTGAAAAAATGACACATAACATAATTTGTTATAAATATATCGTACATTATTTCGGTACAGGAATGTTGCTAACAAAATTGAATTGCTTTCAAGATTTAGGCCAAAAACTGAAGAAAAGAAAAAAACATTGATAGAGGATAACCTTATTTCTTCACAGATTTGCTTCTTCTCGTCACCAAGTTACTGGACTAGTGGTAAAATGTGCATTTGATGCCAGTAAGGTTTTGTTTGGTATCATTTTTGGTGTAGATTTCAAACGTTCTAAAACAAACACAATTTTTATTATTAAAAGAAATATATTTTTAGTGGCAAATCCAACTTTGATGACCCATTACTGAAAAATCTGCCCATCGGCCCCATTGACTCGGGATTCACGTCACGGGATCAGGTAGACCCGCGACCCGCGTAGACCTAATCCTTAAGGAAGTGTCGAGTTTAATGATATTATCCTTTTACCTGAGGATATGTCCAGTTTAAGTACACCCGCGGAGCTCTACATACGCGGAGTAAACCCCATGTGACGCCCCTAAAGGTAGCATCGACATTGTTGGCTAACCAATTGAAACCAGTACTCAAATTAGAGGTTTTTTACAGACTATTGAGGTGCTATAATATCCTTTGTAAGGCTCAATATTTTCTGTTAAACATGATGGTTTTGCTAACTTTACATAAAACCCCCATAGCCAGAAAAAAATGTGTAATTCATGAAATCGCCATGGCCATATTTAATTCATGAAAGGGAAAGGGCTGAATAGAAGGCTCTTTATAGGCTTCTCATTAAGATACTCTTCAATAATGTAACTTAATATTTAATAGCCGAAAATCAAACAAACTAGTTTTTACGCACTCCGCAAAACAAAACACAAGGCACCAAAACTAAAAATTTAACAAAAAAGTCTTACACTTGACTTCGCCTGAATTAAAGGCTTTTAAAGGCTTATCACTAAGATTTTTTTCAACAACGTGAATTAACATTTGATAGTGAAGAAACAAAAAAACTAGTTTTTACGCGCTCCACGTTACAAAACAAAAAGCACCATAACCACAAAAATTTCAAAGAAATTTTATATTTGACTTCACCTGAATTAAAAGCTCTTTCAAAGCTTTTCAATAAGATTTTTTCCAACAATGTGACTTAACACTGATAATAAATTATTTTTTTAATGGTGATAACACACTCCGCGTAACAAAACACAAGGGACCGAAACTACAAAAATTTCTTAGAAATCTTATATTTCACTTAGCCTGAATTAAAGTCTCTTTAAAGGTTTACCATTAAGATATTTTCTAACAATGTTACTTCACATTTAATAGTTGAAAAATAAAAAATAAAAAAAAACTAGTGATTACGCACTCCGCGTTACAAAACACAAGACACAAAAACTATCAATTAAACAAAGTGATCTTGTACTTCACTTCGCGTGAATTAATGGCTTTTCTAAGGCTACCCATTGGATTTTTTTCAACAATGTGATCTATCATATAATAGTGGAAAAATTAAAACAACAGTTTTTACGCGCTGAGCGTAACACAACAGCATCAATACTACAAAAATATCAGTAAAATCTTATATTTGACTTCGCCTGAATTAAAGTCTTTCTAAAGGCTTCTCATTAGAATATTTATCAACAATGTGACAACATTTGGAAGTAGAAAAATCTACAAAACGAGTTTCTACACACACTGCGTAACAAATCACAAAGCACCAAAAATAAAAAATATCACAGAAATTTTATATTTACTTCGCCTGGATAGATGGCTCTTTATAGGCTGCTAATAAAGATATTTTCCAACAATGTGACTTAACATTTAATAGTTGAAAAAGAAAAAAACAACTAATTTTTACACGATCTGAGTAAGAAAAACGAATCACTAAAAGAATAAAATTATCAAAGAAATCTTATATTTGACTTCACCTGAATTAAAGGCTTTCTAGCGGATTCTCGTTAGGATATTTTTCAATAATTTGATTCGACCGAAAAATGAAAAAAATTATTTTAGGCGCTTATCCCAAGAAATGCAAGGCACCAAAACTACACAAATATCAAAGAATTCTTAGATTTATTTTCGTCTGAATTAAAGGCTTTGGAAAGGCTCTTTATTAAGATTTTTTCAACAATGTTACTTAACATTTAATATATGAAAAAAAAAGTTTTTACGCGCTCTGCGTAACAATACATAAGTCATCAAAGCTACAAGAATATAAGAGAAATCTACTATTTGATTTCTCCTGAATTATAGTATCATTATTGGCTCGTATATACTTATCTTTCAATGAGATGATAGAAGGTATATTAGTCGAAAAATGAAGAAAAGTACTATTGTGTGCTTACTTTATTAGCATGGCCAAGCATTGATAATCATAGTCCTTAGCCTGTTTGAATTAAAGGCTGCAAAATATGGAAAATCAAGATATTTTACTTGACCTGTTTTTTTTCTGTCCGAATAAGACATTCTGCAAATATTCTTTCTCTAATTAGTTGGCGGAATTGAAACAAAATTAACTCGTATAGTCTTTACGAGTTATAATAATGACACTTGTTTGATTGATTTTAATTCTTACCTTTTGTTGATTTTAATAATTAAATTTTAAAGGAGGGAATTGATTTTGAAGATTTGATGAAGTTTTGGTAACTATTTTTTAGAATTTATGAGAAATGACCGTATAATTTTTTGTTCCAATGTAGCATAAAGACACCAACTTACGAATCCTTTTCGATATACGATATTGAAGAGCAGTGAAGATATTTAAACGTAAGATATTTTTTTCAAATTTGCAATGTGGCCTATAACAACAGTGAATTATAATAACAGGATGGAATAATAAATGTTTTCCGACCTTTTGTTCAATATAATATTTTCTTTTGATCACATGGTTCGTTACATTTTTATTGAATGTATGTGCAAGCAAATATTGTTATAATGGGGGGGGGAGGTTGTGAATTGTTAGAAATAATTTATTAATACTAAACTTAAGTGAAAGTTTTAATTATGATTGTTTTCGCAGTGAGAAGAAGCCTAGCTGATTGGAAGGACAGTGTAAGAGGTCTTACGGATACCAGGTTTCAGAAGACAATGTTAAGGAGATTGGAGGAACTGGCACAAAATTTATGAAAGAAAAAAAAACGTTTCTTTAAAAATATTTTGCAAACTCTGTACAGGATACACCTTTTCTAATGAAACTTCCAAAAATATTTCTTTTGTGTGCACACTAAACTTTCTATGAAGGGTTAGGCTGTAAAGGGGGGGGAGTCATTTCTTTGTTTTCGAAATTTCTGAGATTAACACTTTAACTTCCTTCACACTAAGGGTGTCGCGTAAAAATCGCACAGCCAAAAAATCCTGCAGTGAGGAAGCCCCATAGGTCAGGTATACTCAGGAATAATAAAAATACCCATCAAAATATTCTAAGTCCCGCACTCGTAGCAGTTTGGATTTGTTAGGTTTGCAACACCACTTCCCTACCACGGGGAAAAAGCTCCTCACCTTCGTTCGACCAATCGATGGCAAACTTAAATCTGCATCCACATTTGGCGGACCAATAGAAAACTAGTACTGGTGAATACACCCCTATTAAATCGTAACGAAAGAAAATGTTCTTTATGCCGCTATTAAAGAAATATTTTGTAAATTTTTATTATACACGACTTGGACTTCTGTCGTGACGCCACTTCGAGTATGCCCAACTAAGCATGATAGAATGGGGTCAGGCGCCCTAGCAGACGAGACTAGGTTACGAGGTTGTGACGTCACGCTATAAACCGTATATATAGTGTAAGATCAGAGGATCTCGCCCACTCGCCACTCTCTACCCTCTCTACTCTCTCGCCACCTGGCCTACCAGCCGGACCGAACCCGGGACCGCCAGCCTCCGCTCCGACCGAGCTGCTTACTGGCATCCGCCGAACAACGATAGTCTGACGAGCATGACCTCGCCAACACTTCTCTCTGGGCCTGCACCCCATCAACCGTCTTTGTGAGTATTAAACCCCTCTTACGCACTATGAGTTTCTCTGGAGCTAACCACCCGACCTCTACTCCCCTTTCCCCCCTTTCCCCCTTTTCCACCCTTTGCCGTGACAAACCTCGCAGCTCAGCTCGGCCAAACACGGAGTTGCGAGCAAATCCACGACAATTTGTTGTCAGGTGTGGAGTCAGTTCCTTTCGAAATCTCAGGAAATAAAAGTTCACAACGACTTAGTGTCAGTAGTGTGGGTTGAGTTCTTTTTGAAACCTTAGGAGATATCACGACTAGTTGATGTGAATATTAGTAGTGGGGTTTGGTTGTTTTTTTCTCTTCTCTCTCTCCGTCAAGTAAGGTATCTGGGAGTAGATCAGGTTAGGGTTCTGTAGTAAAAAATAATTGTTTTTTTAAACATGTACAAGCAGCGCGGAAGAGGTGTACCATTACAACCTCAGATTATGTCCGTAGGTCGCAGTGGTGTTGCATACCACCGGGTTGTAAGATCCATGAATGGAATTTCACATGAGCAAATTCAGAAATTACAGCAGGAAATAAAATATGGAGTTAAATAAATGTCGCAGAATATTTTTTTGTCTTCTCCTATTTCTTTTTCCGTCAGACGAGCCAGCGATAGGAAAACCAACTCCTTGTCTCAAAAATCCTTTTTTTAGTTAAGAGAGTACTCTTAGGGTGTATTATTGTGGAATGTGTTTGTCAATGCAATTTTGGGGGTATTGTGTCTCTGTGCTTTTCTGAGGTGAAGTGAAAACACACACGAGTATACACAAGAAAAACAACATGAATCTTCCGATGTCCTGGGAGAAAAACGGGGAACATACTATAAGGGATTGGGGATGTACAATTAATGTATTAGAGACTGGGGAGTCAAGTTCTTTTGAAAAAAAAGGCTCACCGAAACAAACTGGGGTACCGATGGCAGGTTTTGGGAGTAATGTGCATTTGATTCCGAATTTTTCTGGGGACGATGAGGTATGGAGAAACAATCGTTAGAAAACTTGTTCGACGAGAGACTTTTAGCTCAATTTCTATCGGGATTGAAACCAGAATTAGGGCGTTTTGTTACGGTAAGGGAACCAAGGACAATGTTGCAAGCTGAGACATTTGCATTATCTGAAGAATAATTAATTAACAGTTATTCAAGAGTATGTCAAGAGAACAATTCTGGGAATTCAGGAATATGTTGGCTGATAGAGCAGGGGAACACCGATGATGCTGAGGGGCCAGGGATATCTACAGATGGTTGCCAGGCAGACAGAGAAAGTATGACTAGGGTCCGGGAAGCAGGTCAAAGTGTTCAGAACATAGAAGCTGGAATAGTTACGGGGACCACAGGGCAACCGGATACATTGGTACCTGGGGAAGTAGATATTTGTGGGAGAAATTATTGTGTGAATAGTTACCCGTGGGAGATACAATGAGTAAATGAGACTGAATTTTCGGAAGAGTTTGAGCAAGTGAGACAAAGCCCGAGAAGCTTTGATAAAACAGTTGTCAGTGAACAAGTCGATAAGGTCGAAAGTGAAAACGTAGTTGGGATTTCGGGGAAAAGCTCGTGTATTCAAAGAAAAGATATTATGGATTAAGGTAAATCAGTTAGGTTAGCTGAGAAAGTAGTATTAGCACCAAATTCATTAAAAATGGTTCGAGTGAAGATAAATGAAGATGTAGGTGTAGGGGTATTAATTAAGAAGGTTCTAGCAGATAATATAGTTCCGAGTTTGGGTGTAGTTGACACTGAACAAACAATACCGGTAATATGTGTAAACTCATCTCACAAAGAAGAAAAATTAAGAACTGAACGAGGTGGTGGAGATGGGAAAAAATTATGAAGTATGCGTATGTGAGAGGGAGCCTTACGTATGGCCCGACCAGGAAAAAGAGCAAGGGGATTTTGTAGATCAGTTTACGTTACAAGGGGTTCCTTGGGAGATTAAGAAGAGCATTGAACGATTATTAGAGGAATTCTCAGACATCTTTGTATGGGGAAGGAATAAATTGGGGTGTACAAATATAGTCTCGCACACCATACGGATAAAGGATGACAGGCCGATTAAGAAAAAACCATATCGAGTACCGCATGCGCAACGGCCCGAGTTGGAAAAGTCCATACAGGAAATATTAGAACAGAGCATAATATCGCAATCCGACAGTCCGTGGGGCTCACCAATAATTTCGGTGACGAGAAAAGCTAAGCCCGGCGAACAAGTACAGTACAGGCCGTGTATAGATTTCAGGGCATTATACAGCGTGACCAGGAAATAAGTATTCCCTTTGCCTAATATGGATGAAGTCTTCGATCTGTTGGGACAGGCGAAAGTGTTTTCATCCTTGGATCTATGTAGAGGGTATTGGCAGGTGGAAGTGGAAGAGCTAAGTAAAACTTTTACTGCGTCCTCCACTCCTACTGGCCATTACCAGTGTAATAGATTGGCTTTCGGCTTATGCAATGGTCCAGCGGTGTTCATGAGGCTATCGGCGGCGTCCTTTAACATCAAGTGAAATTTATGACGTTTTTAGAAATCGCAAGCTAGCGAGGGGATGAGAGAAGAGACCCGACCCGACTTCATAAACCCCAGATGTGCGGAGAGTAGAAACAAGTACGAACTTGTGTGAAAAATCGTTAAAAGTAAAACGTCGTTGAGAAAGTTCTAGAAAGCAGTTGAAGCCCTTTAAAAATGTTCCAATGAGAGTCGAGGCGTAAGAAGGGGGAATCATTTCGGCATTGGGAGTTTTCGATCACGTGGGATTTAAAATTTTGAAGATTTTTGGTAAAAAGTAGGGATAGAGCCCATTTAAGGCAAAGCAAACTAAATTTCGTCCTCACATCTCACATCGATGTTTCTCGCAGCCGCTCAGATGCTCACGCCGCTCACATAGATTTCGTTCTCACAGCTCACGTCTCATATCTCACATAGATTTTTTCGGCAGCGCTCAGATGTGTTCAGCTCACATCTAAGTTTTTCGTCGTGATCACTTAGATTTTTGTTTGGCGTCACAGACAGTTTTCATCGGAGCTCACATAGACGTTTTTCGCTTAGATGCTTCGTCAGCTCCCAGATATTTTTGTCGCAGCAGATGCTTATCAGATCGCCATCAGATAGATGTTTTCCGCTGAATTAGATGTCTCGTCAGCTTACATCAAGGTTTTTTCTGAGATACACGTTTTTTGCCAGCATTTAGATAGATGCTCGTCAAAAACTCGTACAAGTCTTCCGTCAGCCTACGCTTCCGAAACGTACTCATGCAGGGCCGATCACTCGAGTCCTTTTGATAAGTTTGTCGGAGCGTTTTTCAGGTGATTACTGGACGGACGCGGTAAACGCGGAAGCTTATCGACGCTGGTCGTAGATAATCCGAGATAGAGCCGTGCGGACGTCCGTGAGGGATCCACCTCTACTGCTTTCCAATGGTCCGTCATCTTGGTCAGGTATTGTGCGATTGCTGGTGAATTTGAAAGCCAACATCGCATTGCGCTAGCGCGTCATTATGTGTTTTGATAATAGCTACCAGTATGAGCGAGAACTTTGAACTAAATGAGAGCCTTGATTAAACTCTGTCGCACAGAAAGGTATGCCAAGTAGAATCAGTGAACTATTGGAACTCAGAAGAAGTTCAATTAAACTGTTAATGAGGAGGAATTAGGAGTAAAATCAGTGCTAAATTTTGTTACAAGAAATGTATGTGTAATTGTAGTTTAAAGTTGAATAGAGTTAAAACAGTGAATGTTTATTTTTTTTGGTTATGATAAATGTTGATAAACTTGTTTGTTAGTGAATGTAAAATGGTAAAGCCTGTGATTTTCTTGTGTGTCTTTTGGTGGGAATGTGGCCACTATGGCATTAGTGTTTGATTTTCATGTGTGTCCTTTTGGAGGGAACGCCGCCATTCTGGCATTAGCGCGTCTACAAATGATTGGTTTTTATTTGTGTCTTTTGGGGGAAAATTACTTAGGGGATGTTTTTGTGATTAAAAATAGTTTTTTTTTATGGATTTATTTGTCTTGCGTTTTCCTTCAGTGGAACCATTGAATAGTCCTTTCCTTCTGATAAAAATCGAACCCCGTCAAGATTGTGGAACCCTGAGAGGAGCTAGCCGAGGCGCTTAAATTTCAAATTAAATATTATTTTATTAATTAATCTTTTCAACCCCGTTCTGCCACTATATATATATATATATATATATGTGTGTGTGTATGTGTGAGTGTTACAAACCAAATGTTTGTAAGGGGCAATTATTGTCAATTATTCAAATTGTTATTAATTATTTAATCATTGTTTATAATTGTTTATAACTATATTCATTTGTTAATGAATTATTCAATGTCTGTTAATTATATTGTTTTAAATCAGGCGCTATACCATATCGATACATATCGACTCGAGTAGTCGATGTAATCAAATCGATGTATTCGATACTATTGATATTGACTACAGTATATAATCTCCTTGAATTAGCATTTGTGAACGAACACTTTTATGCTATCTCTGTGAGTTATGTACGTTCTCTGAACACAGTTTCTGAACGTGTTCTTTGTAGAAAGTCTGTGCTTAACCTATATATACAGCTATCTACATGCGCTCAGACCCAGTGACGCGAAGCTCGTCGTGGAGTCATGAACCAGTAGAACCCAGTTATCAAGACCCAGTCGGACGTAGATAGTCGTGGAGTCAACAACCAGTTACTCAGACCCAGTGATGTCAGATACATCGTGGCGTCGAGAACCCAGATACATCGCGTCGTCGAGAACAGTTGGACGTAGATCGTCGTGGTATCATTACTATCGTGTTGTGTTGTGCTACTGTGATAATGTAGTACTCGAACTTTTTGGACAATGATTATTGTATCACATAATCATACTCGTGTTGTGTTGAATGCGTACTGAACATGGTACCGCGCACAACCAGGAGCACAAATGCTCTAACTTCATTCTAAGTTTCAGTGGCGAGTTCGAAGCAAAGCAACTACTACTATCTTGGAATGAAACTCAAGATCACCAACTACAAGCAGTTGGAACTTCAATCAACTTTCGAGATCTTCGCCAGGCAGTCAACAGCTGCGACAAGGTCAACCGCATCAAAAGATACATTTTTAAGTATTCCTCGTACTTAACGAGATCTATTTTGATCTAGAGACTTTAGGTCTTGGTCAAATTTATAAAACTATTTTTATCCTCGCATTCGAGTGAAGTGTTAAGGGAATCATTCCCATCATTTATTTCAAACAAATCCTGCAATATTTCATAACCAGTTAAATGTCATGCAGGTAGTGTTTATTGCTATCAATTCGTTGATTATTGGGGGGGTCCTCGAAAACTCGAGGA
>NNCF01126387.1:2251047-2268555 GCA_002313205.1 Laupala kohalensis | reverse complement strand
ATATATATATATATATATATATATATATATATATATATATATATATATATAGATAGATAGATAGATAGATATAGATAGATAGATATAGATAGGTAGATATAGATAGATAGATATAGATAGATATATATAGATAGATAGATAGATATAGATAGACATAGATAGATAGATATAGATAGAGATAGATAGATAGATATATTGTGCATCATCATATAGTTTATCATAATAATTACAATTTCCTTTGTTGACTGTTTTTAATTCACAGCTTGCTTCACTCATAGTGGGCGAGCCTAGAAATTCCCTTGTCTGTCTCACAGCATGTCATCCCCAATTCGATACCTGATCGAATTATCTAGTTACATCATCGATACAAATTGGCAACCACGCACTAAATTCAACTATAAAGACCACATGGCCCATGCATGCTGCCCACATTCTTTTACTGTTCATTATCTAACAGACATTTACTAGACATTATGAGCTGCATTTCCTCAAGACATTCATTATTCCGATATCTACAGAAACAGTACTTTGTATTAGTCCATTGGACATTCATTCGTTTACATCAAGACATAATTTCGCTTGCATCAAGAATGTTTTTCATCTCTTCACATCGCTACATACGTGACACGGGATTCTATGACCATCCCACTATTGGTCATATGAAGGATGGGAATTGGTAACAAGTTGCCGTTTCACCGACTTTATTCGAAGAACAACTCAGCTGTTTTCCCAGGAATGCTTCTACGCATTTCATCTCAGCAGATCATCATCTTGGGAACAGTATCTTATCATCATTTATCATTATTTTCATGGCATTTTATTAAACCATCTGTTCTTGTTACTAATCACTATTCATTTCTGGCCTTATCCTTCATTCATATCATATTCTTCTTTTTCCATAATTTCTTGTGTAGGCAAAACACAAATGTCTATACAGGCACTATGATCACTTCTTGAATTATTATTATTATTATTATTATTATTATTATTATTATTATTATTATTATCTGTGTATCAAATAAATTCTGTAATTATAAAGAACAGAAGTGGTACTCTTATGAAATTAATTTGAATGAATTATAATTAATTTCCCTGAATTTATATAAGTGTACAGGAAGGAAAACGAGAAAGAAGGAACGAAATAAAGGAAATAGAAAAAAGGTGTGAGAGAGAGAGAGAGAGAAAGAAAGAAGGAAAGAAAGATGGAAAGAAGAAAAGAAGGATGAAAGGAAAATAGGAAGGAAAGAAGGACGGTCAGTAAGAAATAAAAGAAAGGTATTATGAAAGGTAAAGGAAAGAAGGAAATCAGAGAAAATGATTAAATTGATATCCGAGAGAACGAGAGATACTTAATTAAAAGCAGTATTAATTTTTATTCTATACTTTATTCTGGAATATTTTTCTTGTTTTGATAAATTACTTAAATTTCCCATGTATGAAATGTGATATTTTATTGTGTGATTAACTTAGTCAATCTGAGTGAATAAAACTTAATTTCATTTGAATATCATAATAAAAGTGATTTGTTTTGTTGTTGTATTTATTGATATCTAAACAAAGTTTTTCGTAATATTACTCTCTAAACATGTTGTTTTATGTTGCACTATTACAGCCAGAGGGTTATATCTGGGATCAATATATTTCTAGTAGAAGTTATTTATTTATTCTTTATTAATAACACTAGAATTAACCTTTGGTGTTATTCGCGCTAGTTTGTAACGCAATTACATTTACCAAAAATATTGTATTTCGTTTTATAATTACTGAATATATAAATTGAATACGTTACCATAATTTAAGATATTAAGATTTATTAATCGAAGAATTTTTGTTTTCGAATGATTTTTTTCTTTATTATCTTATCGTCAATCTTTTTGAAAATAAATATGCATAATAATATTTTTTAATTTCCAAACGCCTTCCATGTATTAAACTGTTTATTTAAAAACTGTTAATTTTAAACATACAACCCGGTGTTCGGCTTAATGTGAATAATGAACAAATAATTTTCTAAATATTTCGTACTACATTTACATCCGTATGACACCTAGAGTCATAATTTCTTTGTGTAGCCTTTCACGAACTGTTTTCCCCGACATGTTGTCAATCATAGTTTGATAAGTCAGTTTAATTATATTTGCTCTGCTCAACAAGATGCTCTGTTCCTGATACCTAAGAAGAGAGCGTGGCAGTCGAGACTCTTTCTTCCTTCTACGCTGCACACAGTTGCCCGCGCTACCCGTAGTATTCGTCGAAGGGTAAATCACTGACCTTCTCTGGTTTAAAGTCTAGGAAAAACTTTGTAACCTTTTAAAGGGTGTATCTATTAAATTTTTTACAATTACTATAGTAAAAATGTGTTATAAGGGTCAAATTGATACAATAGAAGAAAACATATCTGACCTATTTGTTTGATAAGCCTTTAGCAAGATATGAATGAGTGCTTTAATTCATGGTGCTGATTTCTAAAAGAATTAAACCTCAAATCAAGGGTATGTTTTGTTCACACTTGTATCGAGTTATCTAGAATCAAAGCGTTCTATAAACATGGAGAGAACAAACATAGAACTTGCGTAATATACGGTTCAGTAATCATATTGATTTTCTTCTGGAATTCGAAGAAAAGAATCGTAGAGTCTTTGGGGTGTTCAATTTAAGGTGAAATATCATATCAAAATATCTTCACTTTGATTCAAGCAGCCAACTTTCATCAAGAAAAGTACAGTAGATTAGATTAGTGCAACAAATAAGACGGTAAGTTCCCGCAAAAAGTTAAAGATTTTATTGTCCCATTAATAATAGCAGTGGGGATAATTTCCCGATTTGGACCTTGCACAATTTATATAAGTTTATCACAGACTACTACAAAATAAAACTTATATTCATATTCCTGAAAATTTTTTGTCCGTCTTTTGGTAATACTAAGGCTCTACAAGAACTTATAGTGCTTTTGGTAATATGTAAAAAAATAACGGTCTAGAGTAAAAGATTATTTCAAAATTTTAAAGAATGAACAATCTATACCATTTGTGAACCAGACAATTTATTTTATCCCCTTCTGTCCTATGTTGTCATATCTGTTTACTGACTTACACTGCTGTGAGTAGAAAATCTATCAATGTTTAAACTCGTATCTCCCCCACAACGTCAAAATATGTTAAATGTACTGTCCAACTGGTGATGAAACAAAATTGCACATATTTACTCACATATGTTTTATCATTTCACCATTGGTTTTCCAAAATTATAACCCTCTACCTCCCGGTTCATTTTTATTGACTGTGACATTGACGAATCTTTCTCCCAACCCTTGTTGAAGGAAACTGAGAGATAGACGGGTAAAACCAATTCAGTTTTTATGCACACATAAAAGGCTCGCGCAAAACAAACCTTCACAGGTGCATATTGTTTTCAGGAAGCAAACTTTAAAGATGACATTTGTATCCAATAAAAAATCCCGTTTCGTTTTGTCCTCATAAGTTAATTATGAGGAGTAATGTTAGTCAAATCATTCAAAAATTCTGACTATCATCTTTCTTTGTAATTAAATTGCTTTGAATGTTTGTTTTATGAGTAAAATGAGCTAGGAAATAAAATTAATTCCCAAATAAGTAATTTATGAAGAAAGTAATATGTTCTTTGAACTCGCTCGTTTCCGCTCTTGAGCTGCATGATCTGCCATTAGTCTGCATGCCCATGACGTAGATGGTAATGGCTGACAGGACAAAAACCAAGAACTTGAATTTAAAAATCTCTTCAGCATAACCGGTGAACCCTATAAAATATTTCACAAATGAATATGTGCTTCCAACTACCATTTAAAAAACGATGTTTTATATAACATTCGGAAAATTGTTTATTTTGGAATATGAATTCTTGTCTTATAACTAGCGCTCTAATGACCTAGTTGGAGAGCCTTAAGGCACCAATAATAATAATATAAATTATAGTATTAATATTTATATTAATTTTTCATAACAGACAACGTATTTCACACAAATATTAAATAGTCTTTATGTTGCAAAAGTAGCCAGCAGTATTTTAAAAACTAATATCTATATCACAATATATTATTGCATCCATTAACACAAATTTTATATGATTAAAAGATTTAATTTTCTCGGCAGAACTAATATAATCCTCTTAATTCCCGTCTATTTGTTTTGCATCACTACGCAGAGGTGGAATACTCGTATATAGTTCAGTCTGTCGATACCAATGAGAAGGAAATCTAATTTGAATAATGGTTTTATGTTCGTCGTGACGTGAGCTTTAAAAGTTCAACGAAGCGTAATGACGCTAGGAGGTGAAATATGTGCAAACCTTTGCTACTCGGATTATTTTTTTTCCGATTTTCAGTATTGTTTTCGCTAACGCACAAAAAGTAAGGAATGGTTAATATATTTATTAAATGGTTAGGATGAAGATTGGAATATGTTTATGTTAACATCAATCAGTTACTATGACGATGCACACATCTCAAATGTCGTTATGATTTCTAATTTTCAAATCTCTGTCAAGCCAGTTCAGACTTCAGATCACAACTAAAAATCCCATAAGGGAGAACTTTGTATTCATTTATTACTTGTAAATTACCATAAAATAAAATTTATTACTATTGTCATTCAAAATATAGGAAGTTGTTGCGGCTTCTCTGTGAAGCTGGAACAACCACCCTCAAATTCAATAATTTTTAAATTGTTTACACATTTATTAATAATTTATTACTGCAAAAATAAATTCATTCATATTATTATTAAACAAATATTTCCGGTTGTTTGCCACGAAAGAGCAACTAATACAGCTCTGCGAAGTTAGCATACCTATAAGAACACGACTCAAAAGCATGTGAATTTACCTCATTAATTACTAATTAATTACTACATAAAATACAGTTAATGTAATAAGTTATAAACAATATAACTTCTTGCATTCCTGCCGAAGTAAACGAGACGTAGGAAGAACATTCTCTTTCAAAAAAATATAACACAAATTTGAAAGCATATAGGCATATAGTATTAAAAAGTTTCTAATCAAAAATAACGAAAATACAAACAATAAAATAGAAATATTACCAAGTTATTGTGATCGTGAAAGAAAAAGAAAAATACATGTCGTCATCCCTTTCTTCTCATTGAATATTTTTTGCAAATCTTCACCTGACAAAAACTTATAATTATTTAAGAAATTTGGCAAATTAAGAACGAAATTCTATGCGAAATGATTCTTTTCATATATTAGGCGTTAACAACAAGAATAAAATAAGATTAATTTAAAGAGAATATTTTGGTCAATCTTGACGAACATTATGAAATTTATTACTCCGTCAATTCTTCCACAAAACATAACTTAGCTTTTGCTGTAAAACTAACTTAATGTGACAGATATGCAATAGGTTTAATTGCTTATAAATTATAAAAACGTATTAATTGTTTAGAAGACTTTGTTCTGTATTGATTGAGGAAGTAACAATCAATTAAAAGACAAATTACAATAGTTCTTAATTTGCCAAATTTTTTAAATAATTATAAATATTTGTCTGGTGAAGATTTGCAAAAAATATTCAATGAGAAGAAAGGGATGACGACATGTATTTTTCTTTTACTTACGTGATCACAATAACTTGGTAATATTTTTATTTTATTGTTTGTATTTTCGTTATTTTTGATTAGAAACTTTTTAATACTATATGCTTTGAAATTTGTGTTGTATTTATTTTGAAAGATAATTTGTTTCGTACATTTTGTTTACTTTAGCAGGAATGTAACATTATTTTGTTTATAACTTATTACATTTACAATGAATTTTTATATTGTAATTAATTAGTAATTAATGAGAAACAGTTAATCACGTGTTTTTTAGTCAGGCTTTCATGGTCATGCCAACTTCGCAGAGCGGTGTTTGTTGTTGTTTTGTGGTAAACAACCGCAATTATTTGTTTAATAACAATAGTAATAAATTTCTTTTCGCAATAATATATCAGTAATAATGTGCAGTAACAAATGCAACAAAAAAATTGAAAATTATTGAATTTGAAGGTGGTTGTTTCTGGTTCACAGTGAAGCAGAAACAACCCCCTATACTTTTTAATGACAAGAGTAATAAATGTTATTTTATGGTAAATTATTAGTAAAACATGAGTATAAAATTCTCCCGTAAGAGTTTTTTAGTTTTGCCCTATAGGTTGTTCCAGCTTCACGGAGCTAATTTTTACGTCTTCTTTTAAAATGAGAACCCATATAAAAATATTATAGCACTGCAAATGTTCACGCGAAATTCCTAATGACCCGCTTTAAAGAGAATTCGACTATTGGAGTCAATAATTCAAATCTTTTAGGAGGTGTAACCCACCTATTATAAATATTTGTTCCAAATAATTTAAGGTATTATTTATGTTTCTTATATGAAGACATAACATTGATAAAAAGCAGTTCCTCCTCTTCATGCGTGGTTCTCTGGCATAAATAAACCAACAATGCCATTGTTAAGAAACGACTTATTGTTGCAACTTTTATACTTTATGCAACCACAAGCTGTAAAATATCTTGGAGAGAAATATGTGAAGAGGAGGAACATATGTGGAGAGGAACTGTTTGTGCAGGAGAGTATTTTACTCACCCCACTAAAGTATTTACCAGTCACCTTCCCTAAACAGAACTTTTAATTGTTAGAGGTCAATAAAGTCATGGTCTTAACCTCACACATGATATGCCTTCATGTAATTTGTTTTCTCAAAATGATGCTATGATAACAATTAAACACGACACTTTTTACCCTTTCGACCTGAATGTTTTGGTCAATGCGCAACTAATTAGTCACGCTTAATTGGTAGATACATGCAGGGAAGGGTTCTAATTATCCAACCGAGCTGAACATAAATACACTTTTAATGCAAGGAAAGTGTTGTGATCCCAGAATTAAATGCGAAAACAAGAGGTCAAAACATTAATTACATAAATAAAGTTTTGAAACCGTTCTCGTTTCTTTTTACTGTAAAAGAATGAAAAAAAATTGTCGACATAATCTCCAGAATTGCAGTAATATTCAGCTGAACAGTTTTTTTATAATTATGACTGAAATTGAGAATGAATTAATCCGATTTCAATCCTGTGGATGCGCTCAGCAGTAAAGAATTTTATTATTAACTTCCAAAGTAAAAGTATGATTCAATTAGTTTATCTGGTTTTTGATAGGAAATAAGAGTATTTTTTTTCCTTCAAATATTAAGTCACCTGTGTTTCCTACAAAATTCTTCATATAGTCGATCAATCCTACCTGAACAAACTCAGCGCTTCATTACGTCCTTCTCTCACGTGGTATTTGTTTAATTAACACGTCCTTAGATGAGTATATTGAATAATCTCGTAGTATTAGATGAAAATACTCAACTGCAACTAATTTAGTAGGAAACAAATTAGTCAGCAAAGATCAACTGCCAATAGCTGTAGATATAGTTGACCATTTGTCTAATTTAGCTTTGTGTTTTTCGCTTTTCGTTTCCAGTAACTTCGTACCAGTAAAAAATATCAGTCTCAAAAAAGTTTGGTATTATCAAAAACCAAATCTATCATTATTTATACTTTTACAGAAAGTATACGTCGAAATACAGCAATATCAGAGAAATAATCTGTATTATACTTTATTCGCTAGAGATAGAACATTATTTAACTTTATTCCGGCGTTATGTCATAATTTAATTGCTTTTCATGTTAAATAGAACATTGAATGTCATCGCACTGCCTCTGAAGGGGTATGGCAATTTGAATAGTCGTGTGTTAGCGTGCTGGCTGCAGGTATCGGAGTCGGGGACAACCAATGAAAACGCTTGGTTCTGTCCGCTGTGGAGGGAGGCAGTGTAATGCATTAGGGTTTCGATTTACCCTGCCCGGAGGCCAATGCTCTTCACTAACAGTCTTCGCGGTCTAATAAGAGAATGCGTGCGAGTGAATCGTTTCAAGAATCTCACACTTCTTAAAATCGAAAGACACTGAACTCGTTTTCATTTTCAGGTAAGTAAGCAGAAAATTCTCGTGCCGTTTTCTACTAACAGGTCTGTCTCAAATGAAGTATTATTAAATATAATCAATTTTATTACCGTTAAGTGAGTGCTCCAACATCGACATTTCTCTCCAGCACTGGACCAATTGGAGCGTTTGTAAGGATGGTTTAAACATTTTCTTCTTCAAGAAACGGACGATAAAATTTTTTTTTCCAAAACCCATAATGAAAAGAGACAACTAACACGTTTTATAAAACGTTTCTCACGATTCTCATTGATTTACCTAGCTTCCAAACAGTACGGGGATAGGGCTTCGTCCTGCAATTTGGTTGATCCGTCTCCCACCACATTTGAAAAATCCTTCTTTAACGTTCTCTGTCATGCATACAATCACATTACATTCTCCATTCTCAGTTGCCCGGGCGAAATTGCGCCATTTCCTAGCAGGCACAAAATAACGTTACGGAATTACCCGTCGCTTATGGTCAATTAGTATTATGAAAATTACTTCACCACTGTCAGCAAATGCACTTTGTGGCTTCTGCTTATGAGTTTTATCTCTCAAACAATAAATGATATTATCCAGTTTACGTAAATATTCCTTGGCAATATGTTTCCTATCTCTATTCACATCAACAGAAATCCCAATCTATGTTAAGTGTTCCTACAAAATAATAGTCACCTAATACTCTATTTTCAATTTGTATATATGTACTAAAATCACAATATGTTCCATTCTTGTGAAATGACAATCAATGAAACGAAATGATTCTATTTCACCAGTATATGAGCTTAATTGTAAACAGTCAAATATCGTTCCAGAACTAACTGAAAAGTCAACCAGATCTTTAAAAAACTTAAAATTATAGAGTTATCAGTATTTGTCTGTATCAGTATTTATAAAGTTTAAGATATCGACACCCGACAAGAAATTCTATTGGAATAGACTACAAACAAAGAATAAACTAATATCGTAATATTAGTTTTCTAATATAAAAAAACATTTCAGTAACTTTCCATTTCTTTTTTTAACTATACAGTTTCGTTTATAATATTACTTCAAACCCTTCATCAATTCAACATAATTTTTTCGATACTAACAATGATTACACTAATAACAATCAATTGTCTTCTTTCTTTTATTTAACATGAATATAAATAATTCGAAAAGAAAACTATTCTTTAAGATTGAATAGTCATACCCTTTACATTTATAAATATAATAATAAATTTATTGTCAAAAAGCAGTACAAACTGCGTATTACCACGTGGACAATTTTCGTATACTTCAATACTTTGAATAAACCAATTTTCACCCTTGACGCCTCTTCGTTTCTCTTTTTTCAGCTTTTTCTATAAAGATTTCAAATTGCATTCCTTTTGCTTTACACTTCTACAGAACCAGGTAAGAAAGCCTTCAAAATGAAATGAAATGGAATGGAAGAGATAATGTTACGAAAATAATGAAACACCATTTTCGCCGAGTCTGGAGCACAGTTCACGAGATACCACAGTTCCAACACCTTATTCGAGCATTTGCCATGAGTCACGTCTCTAAACAAGATCAAAATGTAAACAAAATAAAAAAACAAATGTAAACAATGTGTTAATATATGTGTGTGTGTTAATTACAAAACAATGCATCCTTACCTTCAAATCAAAATATATAAATAATTAAATTTAGATCAATTTTGAGATAAGTATCAAACGAACGTGAACTTTAAATTATAAACCAACATATTAATTATTATCAATGTTTACTGGTAATTTACACGAATGAAATTAACTACAACCTTCAGAAAATGAATTATATTTTAAGTATTTTATTGGCAAATTGTTTTTCGATACAAATTAGTTTTCCACAGAAGTGCTAACGTTTCATGTGTTAGAGAGACTAATACTCAAAGCTTCCACGTTAATATTCAGCATCTAGAAATCAAGTGTTTGTTTTTTCATCACAGAGTGTAATTTAATTGTATCTTACTCTTTCTTATGACCAATTTTACAATTTTAAACACAATCGATGAGGAAATGACGGAACAAGACCATTACATTTTGCATCCCTCATTAACGAGTGGCTGACTTCTTGTTTACATATTTCATCTCTAGTTGACATAATAGTTCCTAGTCTCTCGTTCTGATTTACTTGATTCTTGTGTTCTTCAAAAACCTGCTAAGCTTACATGTTACGTAAGATACGCTTTTGTTGTAATATAACTAATGGCTTAGCATCTGCACTCTACCAAAAGACAATCCAAGAGATGAGCGGAAGTGAAGCCGATAGTGTGTGACCTGAAACGACTTAGTTCTTGGGCACGCCAACACGCTGCGCTCGCGTTGTATTACTACTTATGAACTGTACTTAATCTGACCACCAGCGGCTTTGTTCACGTGAATTTTGCAACTTGTCGGCAACTTTATATTTTCTGACATCGCCATTGATATCCAGTGAGAATGTCACATCCATTAAGGTTGTTGGTTTGATAGCATTGGTACGTACCCTCATTTCCATATTTTCACTGATATAATTTAGAAAAAGTGTTTGCGTCTTGAAAACACGAACTGAGAGACATTCTGCAATTCATTCGAGAATCAATATTTATGAAATTTGTATCCTTGTTGATTATTCGGCGTTGCCCTGTTTTTCCCAAACACCAATCTTCTCTTACTCAGCAAAAAATAAAATTCTCTATATTGTTTAATCAGAAAAAAACTTACGGGGTTTTAAAACCATAAGTATAGTAAATTTTACAAATTCAAAATAATAGAAATTTACTACAAAAACGATAGAACACAACATTATCTGTTTCACCTCAAGAAGCAAGAATAAATAAATCTTTGAGTGAAACCACCCTTGGGCAAACAACTAGAAGTTGTCCGGGAAAGAAAGGCTCTAAGGATGAGGATACCACCAGCCGGTGCCCCTATGTGATCTATATCCAACTTAACGGCTTTATATAATTAAACATCTCAGCAATCCCGAAAACTATGAATCCGATGAAGTTTTCATTTTTTTATGTTTCTAAAATAGTTTTCAATTTTGTTTCAAATAAGCCCAATTCCACCCCGTGCCAAAGGGTCATTAGGGGTGACTTTTTCCATGAGGGTTGAACTCACACTATATCAAGAGGTCACTATCAACTCAGAAATGACAAATACTGTAGACTCTTCACTGGTATCTCCATGTTCCATATCTTTTAAATGGTATTCCTTTCTCTATGGGTGTATAAAGGCTAATTGTGGACTTCCACGTCTTCGTAAATGTACCAACTAATTTCTGCGGCCCAACACTAATATTGCGGCCCAACAGTAGATGTCGATTATTTTTCATTTTATCCCCTTCTCATCCCCTACCCTAAGGAAATATATTCCCTCATAGGAAATGGTCATGGAAGCGGCATTGAGAGTGTGACTCTTCTCACCTACGACTGCAAAAATGATGTATTCAACACAAACATCGATCGTTCTTTATTATTTTTACCTAACCTGTTCCCACCCCTTCCCCAGGTATGCTAGAGTTATATCATTTCTAATACGGACTAAATGTGAACTTACGAAGTATCGGGGTCGTCCTTATCCATCTTAACGGCACCTAAAACTATGGTTTCAAATTGAATATACGATTTTTTCATTATTTCTACAGGTCACTCCTTCCCTAGGGGTGCCAGGGATGTCTTATCCCCACAATACTTCTTGTTAGATAGTCAGTTATCCGTGTATCAAGTGCGGCTAAAATTGAACCAGGTATTCTAGAATTATGGTGGGATATATACATAAAACGATCCAACCCCCATTTCATCCCCTTAGCGGTAGTTTTTCATATCGGGTTCTACTCCCTATACAGAACCTACCTGCCAAATTTCAAGTTTGCAAGCTATCTAGTTTCTGAGATTTTGTGAATTGTCAGTCAGTCCGTGATATTTCGCTTTTCTATCCTATATAATATCACCAGTCTGAACTGTGAAAGTAACGCAGTACGAAAGGCGGAAACAAGCTGCACTAATCACAAGAGTCAATTGGTCAGCAGCCTCATCGGTTTTCCCTATAGGTACTCGCATTCTTATCTCAAAGTCCCCGTATTTTACAGCGAATCTACTTAATTGCTGGACACACCACTTTTCCTTCTCCAAACACACTATAGCCATGGGATCTCGAGTGAAATGTAAACTTCATGTTAAGTAGATACCTCTCACAGATATGAATTTTTTTCATTCGTTGCCATGGATAATGTCATATAGCTTCGGGTGCGCAGTAACTCTTACAAATACACGTGAGCGGGCAGCGAATAACGTCACTCCGAGTGTCAATTGCGTATTTTCATGGATATTTTGCTTTGTACAAAGATAGAATATATAGTAGTTATTGTTCGACGAAGCTTCATTATTCTCGAAATAAAGGGGGAAAGGCAAGTTTTTTACTTGCAAGGCAGGGACATTGTTTTTCATTTGGATAACTGTTACAAGAGAGAATCGGAAGCAGGTCAGGGATTCCTAAATATTTCCGAAGCGCAAAAGCTGACAGCAGAGGCGTCGTGACACCGTTGCTAGAGATAAGAAATTCGTCAACATTGCAGAAGTATTTCTTTCTTTGCATAGTCAGACGCTATTAACGGTGTGCTTGGTGACATTACTTCAAAAACAAAAAAAAATTGTTACTTTGAAAATTTCTGATTATTAAAAGATTCGTAGTAAAAAGTGTAAGTTAGTTAAATCGAATCTTCGTTACCTCCATACGGACAAATCTGCCAACATATTAAGTTACACTATTCAGAATAAAAAGGAGACTCAAAAATTGATATCATTCAAGAATATAATAAAATAATCAAAACTAATAAAGCAAAAACATATAAAACGCATAATATATTTAAATTCTGATCCAGTTGATTGTTCAATTACGATAATTCCTTCATCTAAGATAAATAGATCAGAAACGGTATCAGTTTATTGGACTACAAGTATCTACTCCTTCTACGGAATATTGTGTATTACATTTTCATGGATTCACAAAATGGATTTTACCAAATAAACATAAAGGGAACGAGTACTTACAGAGCATGTCATTCACCCCATCCGTGACATGTATTTGTCACCAATGAAAGAATTCAATCCTCCCGAATTATCTGGTGATTTGAATCTGCCAAGGCGAAGTGCTCGTAGAGTAAATCCTCGGATAATAGCAACAGACATCCTCCACTTCTGCAGCAGTAAGTTGAGAGAAGTGCCCATCTCTTTCCTATTAATCGGCGTTCGAACCCTCACTTCCCCAGCTAGCAGCCGCACTCACGCTACTTAACGCAATACGTTTCCACTACTACACAATGCACCAACAAGTGTCCTTTCCACTCCGACGATTCTCGTCTGACTCACGGCTCGTTTAGACTGCAGTGCCAAGAGCCATTGTGTGAGTCAGCAGTGCACGCGTTTGAAGCGGGAAAATTGGACCGTGAAAATAGCTCGCGTCCGAGTGGTCGGTGCGCGTCGAGAGACGTAACATATCAATGATCCCAGAATGTTTACGAAAATTCGGAATGCCTTCAAAAAGTACGATGTAGTACGGGGAAATGTCACTCAATGGTCACTGTGTTTTCAACGAGTGGTTAAGAATTGATGATTTACGCTATGATGCAAGTCAAATCGTAGTCTATTCAGATGGGATTTCATTTTAAAAGTCAAATTTATAAGCGATGGAAAATTAATGTTGCAAATTCATCAATACCTAAAAATTCACTATTTTATGACTGAAAAATTCAAATCACTAAGTAGCTTATAAATCCAGAAGAGAAACAATGTCTGCCAAGAACACCAAATGCGAACAAGAGAATAATTATCGCTTTGAAATCAAAAGTTGTTACCTCAATTTTAATCAAGCATAAAATTTAGATTTTGTTTGTGAGCATTTTTACTTATACCTGTGATCGTAAAATCTAAAAGGGTTGTAGACTTCGCGTTTTTATTCCATGTGGTGTTCAGAATAACATCAAGGCTATGTTCAATGCATTGATTCACAAATTTTTACCACATGTTAAATAAAATCTATTTGTAATGTTTATCCAGCACTGCCGAATGGAAACTCAAGGGATTTTCGTGGAATTCCTACCTCCCCCCCCAAGAGATAACACGAAATATTGTAAGATTAATCGTATATTTTTGCAATACAACAATAGTCATTACACTGAAACATATCTTTAATGTACAAATAAATTATTTATTAATATAAGTATTTGTTAATACGTTTATTCAGGATCAATACTCCTTTATAATTCAATTCATGGGTGATCCAAACAAAATCAGGAAAAACAGATTCTTCGAAGTACCTATGGAATCAAATCAAATTATTTAAATAGATGTGAGAAAATGAATTGTCGTGCTTCATTGGCGTTGTTTCCTGCATAATATGCACTGGTCCAGTTAGCTTTAAGTTAACCACAAAACGAATCCAAACAAATCATTTTTCCATATATCGAATTAATGTTTAACTGTTAAATCAAGTATTTACTCATTTTCAAAGTCAGGTTCTCACCTCTCTGAGGCCTTCTTCGTACGTCGTGTGCCTTGACGATCCTTGCCTATGTTTGTCATGCTAGCGCTGTGAAAAGGACTTGTTACTTCTCAAGGTTACTAGGAGTGACTCGACCTTTCGCGTAAAATTTCGGTGCATGCTCGGCCATTAAAGAATTGTATGCATTCAGATGACCATAAATATACACGGCGCGTGATCAAGGTTTACGCCCAATAGGATAATGAAATCTATATGCAGGTATAAGGCATAACTCATTGATCAAATACAATTTCTTTTGGTTCCTTGAAATATATAAGCTTATTTGATACAAGCTCTTCTATTAATTTTTACGTGATAGATAAGCAAACCTCTATGAAGAGTAAATAAACAAATAGAAAACAAGATTTTGTAATTTCAAACTTTCTTTCACCAGAAGTCCTTAAAAAGAAGAAATGACTAATTTACTACAATTTCCATGGTAGCATATTAGTTCCAGTACTAATACTGTGCATCTTTTTCTTGAGTAATAGAGCTTTGCACAGAAGTCCCATAATCTCGATGCTTCTGTGATTAGCTAATTCCGATATTGACAAATTAAACTGTAGTGTTTTTAAGCAGAAGACCACTATCTGATTCTGTAGATCGCAACTATTCTCCCCCGCACACGACTAAATGAGTAAATCCGGATGGGCAAACTGCTCAATTGGTTTGTATTCCGGTTCAAATCCTTCGAATTTTCCGATATCAACATGAAACAAGCTTTGATTCCGATGGAGTGTATCTGTGCAAGGGCACTTCTCTGTGACGAGGTCTAGGGTTCCTCCATCCCCCTCCGACTCGTGGCGACCGGAGCAGCGACACGGTACCTGTGTCACGATTCCGACCCACGCATAACAGAAAACGTCCCCTTGTTCCAACAGAGAACTACAGCTGCTTCAATCAGCGTCAGACCGTCGAAGCCGCGAACACAGTCCACGTGCCTGAAGGGCTACATTGCGCGGGATATAAATACATGAAGCGCCCTCACATCAAGAGGAAAGCAGTGAACGCTTTCACGGGGTTCGTTCGGGTATAATGGACAGGGGTGAAAGTCAATCGGATCTGCCATGGAAAACAGGAATGTTGATCAACCATTTTATCGCGGCAGTTCCCCATCATTTGTACCCCGCTGAGATTATGCGCCATCCAGGAAGAATGTTTACATTATATCACAAACAATCAAGAACCAAGAACCCCGACTTGCATTGTCACAATCATTGTCATCACACTACATAAAAATTATTTCGTCTGGTTTAAAAAATTAATAAATGTAATAATTTTGCTGTGATTTTGTACTAAAATTTCCTTCAATTTTAAGCAATTGCAATACACTTTAAAATGTGAGATATAGTTCCAGAAGTCTTAACATCTTTTCAACACGAAGGGGAAATTTGAATTCGGTCTCATCGAACGCAGTGAAAACTGCGTTTTTGGCACTAAAGTATTTATTAATTAACTATCTCAATATGTCTACATTACCAAACACTAAAATAAAAGTTTAAACTTAGGGAAATCTTTCTATAAAATTTACTGAAAATCTTAAAATTACTCAATCAGAATGGCACACCGGCATTGAGTAAAGATGGTTGAAAGTGCCGTCGTTTCATAATTCATGATTCCAAAAAGAACCAAAAGGAAGGTGAGAGCGTAGGTTTCCGCGTCCAGAGTGAGATGGGTCTAGGTTGTCCGGAAATCGCGACGTCGAGCTATTGAATACCGACGTCTCGGTCATCTTACTATGGCCTTCTTCGGGGTACTAATGAGGGAACTAAGAAGAAATGCCTTTTGCAAAATATATAAGTGGCACATTAAGTGTTAGCATTGTTAATAACTACTTCAATTAAGAAGACATCCCGGTTAAAATTACACGTATTCGAAAAATTGATTATATTTTCTTTGTGTTTTGGAAAGATAATGGATGTAATTCTGGTCAGTTTAATTGTAGTTCTGCATTCGTTGTGAACAGTCATGTGGTCATTGTGTCTCTTTCTACATTATTTATGTCAAAAAGCTATTTCGACCGCGTAGCGATCATCTTCAGTGCTGAATGTAAAGATTCGTGTGACAAATGAATGCCACACAAGAATCCTTACATTCAGAACTGAAGATTGCCGCTACGCGGTCGAAAAAGTTTTCTGAAATAAATAATGTAGAAAGAGACAGAATGTTTTCCTCTATAAAACAGTTTTTATTGATTTTTTACATGACCATCTCAGATTCTGATCAAAGTTTATAGGGAGATAGTAACCATATAGATTAATAAAAGTACTGAGTATTGTTGTAAAATTACAACTCATTTGGAAGTTACAACAATGTAAAACTTGAACAAAAACGCCCCAAAACGGCTCTACACAAAACTTTTGAATTGCTCTGGAAACTCCTAATTGAGATAGAGGTGACATTTTACAGCTTATTTAATGACCTTTACAATGATTTCTTATATAATATAGGTCAAGGAGGAAAAAATTTAACATGATCAAAAACAAACTTTTGTGGTGTGGCCTTACTGCAAAGTGCAAAGCTGTATAGGAGAGGGGGAATTATAGAGGTTGGAAAGTTATAGGGATTGGGCTACATGTGTGCACTAGCGACTGGATTATAAACTAGTTCGGAGACAAGCGTGCTCTAGCGACTTAATTTGGACCAATTGGTCGTTTCATTTGCACCAGTAGTTCGACAGAATGACACTTGAGCGCTAACGCGGAACTTACGCTGACAAGGGAAGTGCGATATTTGGGTTCATCTGTGGCCCAGTGTTTTATCCAAGGAGATTATACACAGGAGAGGAAATGTCTTTAGGAAGGGATAGGGCACAGACTATAAACCAGACGCCCCTCTCCCATACTAACGGTGTATTAACAGCTTTCAGCGCTCCTAACATTATTCTATGCTAACTACCAAGTTCAAAAACCGGCCACAGGGCGCGTGGCAGTTCCCGATTCCCCTCCCCCTTCCCCCACCAGGTACTGTAC
>NNCF01126387.1:2195432-2250566 GCA_002313205.1 Laupala kohalensis | reverse complement strand
TTTTAGTTTACAGAAGAGAATAATACGAACAATTACCAACACTAATAAAGTTTCTATGTGTAAACCATTATTTGAAAAGTTGAAAATACTTCCACTGCCATGCATGTACATTTTTGAAACTTTGTACTTTGTAAAAAAGGATCTAGTAGAAAAAGGACCATTCTACAGATTTAATTCCACTGTTCATGTTCACAACACTAGACAGGCAAGAAATATCACCTACCACATACACTCTTAGCCAAAAAAGCACATATAATGAACGTATACAGCTATATAATGCGTTACCACTGAACCTAAAAAGCATTAATACACTGAATGCATTCAAAACAAACCATATTTACGACAGAAACTACTTGAGTAAACAAGAATTCCTCAGAGGCAATAAGTAAGTCATACAAGAATACCTCAATGACAATAACTAATGTATGACGTGTGTATGACATACAATATATTGCAGATAATCATTAGAAGAAAGGTGCAGAAGGAGCATGATGCGAAAAATGATTGTTTTAGCATAAATATAGACCTTGACATAAATTAATAATATAAAAGTAAAATAATAGAATTCCTACAATGGATATCTAATAACCATAGCCTAAATAAATATTAATATTCCGTAATAGTATAAAATAATTGTATTTTATATTAATTTCTACGTAGTCTAAGTTAAATGAATATTATGAAATGTATCAAAATTATTATATTGTTGTTATTCTTATATGCAAATATTATTGTCATTGTTGTTAGTACTATGACACGCCATACATCATTGTTATGATATATGTGGTTCAATAGAATATTATTATATTGTATTTATGTTCATCATTTAATATACAGAATTCATTCATGAATACATTACTTAGATATTACAGATAATAAATTTTAATACTTCATGTAACATTCGTTTTCATTTAACATACCATGGAAGTCGTCCGGAGTAAAATGTGCGGAGCAGACTCTCGTAGTTTGTGTGATCCGCAAACCCGTGAGGCCCAGAGATTTTAACCATTGTCGTCGTCTACAAGAGAATGTAACATATATATTTATAAATAAATAAACAAACAACAATAATCGCAGCAAAGCGACTGAGCTAAGTACGTCTGTCCATGTGGGTAGTGGCGCTAAGACAACAAGAATTACTTACCTTTCTGTGGGGTAGGGAAGACGTGGATAGTTATTTCCGGGGTGCCGCTTGTATTAAAGCATCCCGGTACGGAACACACAAAAATTCGTGTATAAAATCAACTAAATAAGCGGATTTGGACTACGGCACCGTACAGCCTGAACACCACACGAAAAATGTAATGTAACGAACAAGGAACTCTAGCAGCCAATAGGAGATGGGTGAACACGATCTTGCAGCCATCTATTGAGCGCTGGACAAACTGGGTGACTGGTAGCGCAGTCTGGTAAATATTCTATGCTAACTACTTGAAGCTTCAAACCTCATACATTTAGCGGGTATCTAGTTTCCTGGCCCTGGGATAGGGTTCCATACGTACGAAAAACGTCCCCACTTGGGAAGTGCAAACCCGTCATCAGCGCCATCAGACGATAACATTGGAACTACTTTAAAAGGTGATGACGGGACGCACCCAAGTCCGACGCATATAGTCTTCTTGGTTAGACTCATAACTTGGCGTTATGGTGTTGTTAGTATGCTCCAATACCGTAATAATTAAATTTTTATATTAAATATATTAATACAGGTACTTACCTTTGGTTGTTTAAACAATGCCACATTTTGTTTCCTAATTGTATGTGTTTTACGTGTGTGTGTGTGTATGACAATTGTCCAGACTACATACGCGTAGAATTTTTTAAATTTACACAAAACTATAAGAAATTGCCAAACGTATAATTCTAACCGTAAAGTGATTAAACTTTATTGCAAGGAAAATGTAAATGTAAACAGTTACAATCAAGGATACTATATAGTCTCTGAATAGAATTTAAGGGAAAATTGCGATACATTTGGGTGTTGAGATAAGAGATTTCAAAGGACCAAAAAATGTGAAAGTGGATGAGATTCGAGTTGAAATATAGAAGTGCCAACAAAATAATTTAATGACGTTAAATTGAAATTATCAAAATGAACCATTAAAATAAGAAATTAAAATGATACGAAACTAAATGCGCGATGACGTGCTTCTCGAAATGTCTTGTGGTTCTGCCGTGATGTGGATCATACAGCCGGAGTGATGTTGAGGTGATTCACATTGAAGTTTTAGTTGGTGTCGAAGGTCCGGCTCCACGGCGTAGCCAATGGATTGCGGTCGAAAGCATGGCTTACAGATGAGCGCTCGAGAATGCTTGACCGTATCATCGACTCGTGTGCAGACTAATTGACAAGAGGAAAACGAGACATGCGTGGTGTCTCGTCGAGGACGATCTGGAGAAGTCGTAGGCGTGGCAACCAGATGAGAAGTGGGCGAGCGGGTGAGAATGAGCGTCTGCAAGTCGGAAGCATGTCCGTAGCGGCAACGGTCCGCGCCAGCACGTGACATCACTGGTCGATCACTGTAGATATCGATCGACCAACTCGGTCAATTTGACTTGATACTAGAGGATTCCAGAACGTAGTCATTTCACGTTATTCTGATGAGGAAACTTACAATAAAGTTCCAGTGCATTTCTTGACGATGTAGGGCTCGTTTATGAACAAGATTTTCACCTTCTTCTCTTCAAGGGCGTGATTTTTGAATAAACCTATGAGATTTCAGGAAATAATCCACAGAAGCTCAACTATCGAAAGATGTCACTCATTTGCATAAAAGAGCGTTGAATTCATGGTATATTCACTTTTGACTTATGTTGTATTTTGTAACCAAAGTTGCAACAGTTTCCTTGGTTTCAATACAGAAGTAGGATTGAGGGAATTGAATCTTTTGAACCAGTTGAATTAGTTCCAAAGTCACTGTCTGACAACGCTGATGACGGGTTTAAACTTCCTAACTGACTACACTTTTAGTACTTTTCCATAAGTTTCTACTCCTATGTACAGTCTCCTTGGTTTTATCTGTCTTCATCTTTCGTCGCAATTGAGCATATTGGTAATCTGATCTTCTCCTATAGAGACAACTACTTGTGAGAGTTTTATTGGAGCACTATGACCGACTACTACAATCCTGTGCGATATAGGCGGGTAAAAGCTTTGAAGAAATTACGATTATTGTTATTATTAGCTTCGCTTAAGTCTGTAAATTATGTACAAAGTCACGACGAGATGAATTTCGTGAATATCTGACCCACTGTTTCCATTTTACAGAGATTTTAGAAGAAATGAACGGCGTATTAAGATACCTTCCCGTCGGACCGCAAGACCAAATAGAGTAGCTTTCGGAATCGGAGGAAAACGCATGAAAAATACTTTGTAATGACATAACCTCTTTAAAAGGTTAACCCAGTAACTCAAATCCTTACGGTAATACTGTAAATAAATATTTGTGTGAGCAATGCCTAAAATTTTCTTATTATAAATCTTCATATTCTATTTCTTAATTTCAGGATTCATGACGCTGCAACATGTTTTGTATTAACATTTCACAAAATATAGATAGGTAAATTTTAAAAAATAATATGTTATTTCAATCTCAATTTAATCTCACAGGACAATCATGAGTATGAATAACGATTTTTAACCTAATGGACGTAGATTTTCCCGAAGATAAGAATTGATTCGCTGCTGGACCAAAATTTAGCCCTCGATATTCTGGACAGACTACTTATTTATCAAATGATGGCAGATGTTGATGTACTTATAGTTAGAATTAGGGAAGTTCAGACAAGGGATGTTCTTGGGGCACAGTATACTAACGTAATGACTAATTTTATCAGTTGTGGTACACATACAACAAAGAAAATAAGAATACCAATAGCTGTGTTTCAAAATCTTAACAATTTCTTAAAGGGAATAAAGTGTTAACTCTTAAAACAGACAAATCCAATTTTATATACTATAGCCATGGTTAGACCAGAATATCAAAGTAGAATGGATAACCTATCAACAATCAGTAGAATAGAAGGAAAAAAATCGTTCCCACCATATGACAAAATAAATAATTAACAACATAAATTAATCCTGGGATTATTTAGGAGTTACAAGATTGATGTGGGTACAAAAACCAATTAACTGTATTGATTAGTGATGCTGCATATCTAAATACTTCATTCAAAATATGATGTCTTGTGGTTAATGAGATAGCAAAGAAGATACCGACGATAAACATTAAAAAGAAGGGATTAAAACTTCCACAGAGTGTTAAATTAGCTGATAGGGACTTTCATAAACCTGGCCCCACAGACATTTTACTGGGAATCCAACCTTCCTGGGATATGATTCCCCAAAATTAATCGAAATAAAATCAGAAAACGAATGTAAATACAAGTTACAAAACATCATTATAGGTATATCATTGTAAATCATTCATATAAATCTAATCACGGTGTTAGATTTATATGATCTAACTATATCCCTGACATCCCTGATATGATCTAATCTGGGACAGCTCACCTGCGGCCAGTCCCGGGTTCGAGTCCCGGTCCGTCGCAATTTTCACCTGACTGTTGACGTTGCTAATTAGGATGTGTTTAACTTTAATCAAACGGATTTAGAAGTAAGTCTTCATAAATTATGGGAGATAGAAAATGTCGAAGCTAAACAAATATTGAAAATGATTTTGTGAAACATCGTTCAACAAATCCACACAAAGACTTTCTAATAGCAAATACATCGTTAGAATGTCTATCAAAGTAAATTCTCCCCAACTTTCATGACACTGGGAGTCTAGCAGTGGAAAGGTTCTTTTCACTTCAAAACACACCTTATAAAGTTAAATATTTACGGAGGATTGCTCTTAGTTCATGAATACATACTTAGAAAATGGGCATGTTCGTTTCCAAGCCTTTATAAGCCATAAGGAAGGAGTACTACATATAAGAGGGAAAGGATACGATCCCACTTTGAGATGTAATAAAATGAGAAACTAACCCATGTTCAAAACAAATGGCTCGATTTCAGTTCACACAATGATTCATTAAACATGAATACAACATATACAATAAAGACGTATACTTAATTAAACTTAGACAGAATTACTGGATTGTAAATTAATCCAAATTGAAGTAAAAACAGTGGTGAGTTCCACCTGGTGAGTTTTTACCGGTCCGGTGGCTTTTAATGTATGTGACTTTTAAGGTATGTGAGAAGCATGTCCGTTATACAATTCAAATATATCAAAAGAGTGACTCTTAGTCACTATAATTCCACTTGGGTTGCATACAATACTTGGTTTCATATAAAAGTTTATATTTGCTTAAATAAACTTAAACGGACTCACTCTTGTTCGTTTAATATATCTAACACTGAATTTCAGTTAATATAAAGGTGCTGGAAGAATTAATAACGTTATTAAAATGAAACAGAATTAAACATGAATAGGGAGGTTAAATTATAAATGGATATTAACATAGAAAAAGATCTTTCAAAATTCAACCGGTGATTGGATTTGTACCAAATTTTCAAACTAGCATTATTACATAAATGTATAGCTCTACACAATATTACCGAGAGCTCCGTATCACATCAGAGAAATCATGAGGTAAATTTCATGTCAGACAAATCACTAAATCTCACTAAAACCTTCTAGCCATGTAATGACTGAACCAATTTAAATGATTTCTTCTCTACGTCGGCTCTAAACATTTCCTTCTGCGCATAATAAATTTCAAAGCTCTAGCTTTAAGTTTATAAAAGTTATTTACTAAATTAGCTACCAATGTTAAAACATGGAAGATAAACTTATTATGAAAGTCACAATAAAATCGTCAAGAAACTAGCACACTTGAAAATAACTACGGCAATGTTAAATGCACATATTAAATTAAGATTATAATAAAAAACAAGCCACCATAAAAAACAACACCACATTTGAGCAGGCAATCACATTATAAGCAAATTACAATATAGTATATTAATGACACAGTTACATTGCTTCTATGGTCTTACCTCTATCTTCATGAACTCGTTCCAGAAGACTTGTGGGATGTAATAGCTTCTTAGTGTAGCCATATTCATCTCTGGTGAGAGCGGGCAACAAATTGAACTGTTCAATAAAGAAAATTTAACCATATTTCCTCATGGATGTGCTGATGTGTGATGCAGGTGCTACTCGACGAGATGACTAGTAAGAATGCTAGAAAAATTTAATTACTTAAATTAGTCATATATATAACCTAAAATAAAAATAAAATGGGGAAAGGGGTAGAGCATAACTCCCAGACGTGATGCCCATATTTCTACTCTTACAGGCCTAATTTTTCTATTGCTTTTTTTTTCTTTGAGAGGACTATTTTTGGTTATTGGGGACTTCCTTCGGGTCAGGTGGTAAAATTGGTACTATTGAAATTACTGCTTCGTTCACGAAACATTGTATAAGAATAAAAATAAAATAAAATAACAAAATTCTCAGTGATAAAATGCTACAGACGGATTAAAATAAAAATTGTTTTAAATTAAAATAATTGAAAGGTATGAATAATTGAAACATATAAGCCCATTGATAATTAAAATTCTTAGTGTAGAAATTACTGTGTCGAAATGAAATAAAAATATATATGTTTATGCTTAATATAAATCAGTAAAACACATGAATTTATGATTAAAATAATTAAGTTTCAAATAATAATTACACACTACATACATATTAAATCTCTTCTAAACATGAATAAGACAAAAACCAAAGAAAATTTTATAATATTAAAATTATATTCTATTTTCCCTTCCGTGGCTACGGTTTCAGCGTGATCGCTCGTCACCGAGTCATCCCGGGTTCAATTCCCAGGTGGGGCAAGATGAAATTTGTAGCTTTTCAATTCCATGTCTCAATTTAAATAGCTGTGATGTAAGAAAAGTTCACCCTCAGCAGCTAACAACCGCAGTTGTAATACTCGGATACAGCAATCTGGATCCTATCTAGACGCTGTTCCTCCGGTCTCGGTAAAATTCACGATGTGTCTAGTGAGTAAACTCACACAAAAACTGAGCTTTACTGGCACTCGTCATTCGTGGTCCTTAGCTGGCCGAAAACGAGATACATACATTATGTTCTATTTTCTTTCTTGCCAGTCGTAGCTCTTGGAGATTTTATTCCCATTCAAGTTTTTGTGTAATGATCCAAGTCATTACTTCTTACAACAAAGGACGTAAATCGGAAGCCCATAGAGCAGCCAGGTTTTCTTGATTTAGTTTCTTCTTGGTTATGTATTCGAACTCATTCCTAATGTTGTGAAATTCAGAGCAGCGTGTTAGCAAATGTAACGATGTGTCACTCTGTCCACATCGGCAGTGTGGGTCATCTGTCAGGTTAAATGAAACCAGTCGTTGGTTGAATGGTCCGTGGTTGGTGGTGATCCATACTGACTCTTTTCTGAGAAGATGATCAGCTCTACGTCACCCCATGCAGAGATAAGTAAAGACAGAACGTGCCTTGGATGACTGGCTCCATCTTTCCACCCATCGTTTCAGAATCAGGTTGGTGATTGTGTTTCTCCGTGAGTTTCTTCTATTGATGAGAATTACTGAATTATCATCTCCGAGTGTCTTTAGGATTACCTGTTGTGTTGGTTTCCGCAGAGTAATATTCCTTACCAATGAAAAACTCCTTTGATCATCTCACTGCGTATCTGCCTACTAATTTCTGTGCCATATGGTCAAGAGGTAAAAGTCCTGTTAGCACTTAAATCCCTTCGATTGCTGATGTTCTGTATGCTCTCATGATGGCTAATAGAGGCACTCTTTGAGCTTTATCAAGTATTGCTCCTGATCTTGAGAGTTGTGCCCGCACAGAACAGCTGTACATAATAATCGGCACGAAGGCTCCTTGGTAAATTACCTTGAGAGTGAGAGGCGAGATGAGTTTTTTCTCGCCAGCTAATCTTCTTAATTTCGTGCTTTTCCTTAGAACATACCACTTCTAAATGTTCTTTGAATTTGAATTTTGGGTCTATCAACACTCCAAGGTATTTTCACGGATCTTATTCTGTTGTTGTTAATGTATAATCGCGGCGCGGTTCCGGTGTTGCCACTTTTGAAAACCATCAAAGATGTTCTCGCTGGTGACAATTCCAATTTAGCTTCCGCACATCGTTTCATAATTTTCCTAATAGTATCTTGACCTTTCGCCTCGAATGTGGCTCTTGTGTCAGCGTCTACGAGAACAGTCATATCGTCAGCATACGCAATGACGGTATAATTGTCTTCATCTAAGTAACGAAGATTGGGATCTATGATTAGGTTCCACAGAACAGGTCCAGAATTTAAACCCCGTGGGCATCCTTTGTTCGTAATTTTAGTTTTCTCATATATTCCTGAGTTAATGATCGCGTTGCTATTTTTAAAATAGTCGCTGAACATGTTATATAGATTTCTTGGACAATTTATCTCCCTTAGCCGATGTAAAATATATGGCCACCATGCATTATCGAAGGCCACTTTGATGTCAAAGAAAAGTCCCACGCAATGTTTATATCTCGCGTTTTTTATTCCGGTGACTAATTTGTTTACGTCATCTTCTGTAGAACAGATTTTTCGGAAGCCGAATTAACTGTTAGAGAATCCTCCGTTGTCTTCCAAATATTTCACAAGATGGTTGGTTGCGATCTTGTCCAGGATTTTCCCTAGAATTGGCAATAAACAGATTATCCTAAATGACTTTATTTCTTCTGTAATATATTTAGTTCTTGGTGTAACATGTATAATGACTTTCTTCCATATACTTGGAAATTTTCCCTCGCTCAGGCACTGGTTTTAAGTGTCGGTCAAAGGCATAATAATGTTATTCAACCCTTTTCCAATACATTCAGATGGGATCATGTCGTGATCAGGCGCTTTCCGTTTTTTAAGCTATTTGCAAGTTCTGTTATTTCTTGATGCGTTATTTTTAATTCATCTAAAGTCGTATCATAAATTTCAATGGTTTTACTTCGAAGGTCGGTATGAAAAATGTCTACATTCTGATTTGAGACATCCGGCAGAAGTTTGTTCAATAATTCTTGAATAGTTTCTTCCCGTCGTGGAGTATCCATTATCAAGCCGTATCGTAGAAATCACTTTATTTATTTTCATTTTGTCTGTTTCAATTTTGTACGGTACTCCCCAGGCGTCCATTGACGATGATTCCTTAACATATTCCTCCCAAGAATTCTTCTTTGCTTTATATTCTTCAATTTTGAATTCTTTTTTGTTTGTTTTTTGTTTTGATTTTTTGAAATTGGAGAAGCTATATCGTCCGGATCACCCGAAACAGATCTTCTTGTTTTCTGGTAAATCCTCCGAATTTTTTTCATTTTTTATGTGAACAAGTTAAAGTTGGGGCCACCATCTCATTTTCTTTTCAATAGATGTGTTTGTTCTTGGGATGCTTTCTGTAGCAGCATCTTGAATAATGCTTGTCAGCTTTTCTGTTTTCTCCTCGCACAAGAGACGTGACCAGGAAGTTTTGAAGACAGCTATATTTCGTTTGAAGACGAAGTTGAAATGTTTCCAATTTGCTTTTGAGACGTTGTAACAAAAATATTGTTCTTCGTTATCTACATGTGGCAATTTTTCTTTCCATGTGAACTTTATTATCCGGTTGTCACGTACAATGGAAAATTTTATTATCCGGAGGAATATCTACGTACAATGGAAAATTTTATTATCCGGAGGAATATCTATATACAATGGAAAATAATATTAACCAGGTGGAAGACAAGCCAATAATAATAGGTATGGATTCAAACGCAGTCAGATATGTGTTTCAGCAGTAGAATGGATAACAGAGGTCAGCTATTCAAAGAATGAAAAGAGAGGAATTTTCTACTTGTCGTCAATTCAAAAAGTAAATCTGAAACATTTTGGACATTAGAAAGAGGTATGTCAAATATTGACGTTACCCTAACAAACATGAAAGGCTCCAGTTATAGCGACTCCTGGAAAATTATACCAGACTTAACAACGAGTCATAGATAGATACAACAACTTAACATAAAAAGCAGCAATCAAAATGTTCTATCTTAACACAGAATTATACAAATCCATCAAATTGATTGGGATAATGTTGGAATATTAGATACTGAAAATAGATACATGAAACTCATCATTTCGGAAAATTTATCTATTATAAATACCAAATATCCTGTTAATTCACAGATGGACACTGAAAAAATACATAAAGAATATAATTTAATTTTCAAATCTTAGTTTGAGGAATTTAGTATACAATATATAATATTGATAATCAAGTTATTATTGTGAGTTTGTTTGTTTAATGTGGCTTTCCCCTTTTAAATTAATATCAATTGTTTATTATGATGTATACAATTTTTCTCCTTAGTTAAAAAAAACTATTTTTAATTGGGGTTTTAGGGCTCGCCAACATCGTCATTAGAGTCCTTAAAATAAGTGAAAATATAATTCATCTCTAAGGATTTATTTTATTTTGTGTATCGCTTATAATTGCTTCATTTTATTCATTGGAAGTTTAATATGCATGTTTATTCGGAAAATAAGTGATGCATTTAAATAGTGATGTATTAATGACCATTGTTGTAACTGATATTGATTTTGATGTGTTTCACAACTGATTGGAGCCCATTGCTCTTAAGTTGTGTCCATTTTCCTGAGGATGATCCACAAAATGGATTGAAACGTTGTATGTTACTTTATTTATTTGTGTTTTAGAGTAAATATATGTCTGTTCTTAAAAAATAGGGTCGTTTTATATGTTATCAATTAATTTAAGTTTTAAGTATCGACATTAAAACACGCGGCAGTTCACCACGGACTCGTTGAAGACGTGACACAATGTACGACAAACATCACAAGAGTGCTTGAGCCAGGCTCCGTGTTCTCAAAAGAAAATATTTTCTTGGCGCTGGAGGGAGGAGTCACAGAACATGAGGTTTGTTCAGGCACCTGAACTATTTGTTGCATCTCCGAGTTTCCAGTAGTAGTGTCTTCTTCGAGAAACTTCGAGGAGGTCTGCCTCGTTTTCTAGGAATAGTATTTGATTTATCTTCATGAACAATCGGTTCATAACATTAAAGATGGGGTAAATTGTTATTATATTCCACATCATGCACTGTTCAAACAAACAAGTACATGGAAGAAAATAAAAGTTGCTTTGAATGGGAGTATGACCCCTGAAGGTTGTACATCATTAAATGAAGCTTTACATATAGGGCTATTGTTCCAAAATGATTTAACTGGAATCGTATTTAGACTCAGAACATACAAATATGTCATTATAGGTGATTCAAAGACATTCTATAGGCAATATTAATTGCTCCATATCAGAGAGACACAACTAACATACTCTGAAAACAGTTCCCCGATGACAACTTAAAATCATACCTCTTAATATAGTTACAGATGGTTTTGTCTTGTAGTGTATTTCTCAGTACACAAGTTTTAATACAACTCACTTATGATGAGTAAAACAACTATCCTTAAGCAGCAAAAGCAGTAAGGATAGGCAGTTATGTTGATTATATAGTGACAGGCTGCAATAACATAACAGAGGCAATTCTCTTAAAAGAGAACATAACGAAGCTTTTAGATACAGGTGGGGTACCCATAACTTAATGGAATTCAAATGACAAGTATCACGGAATTTATACCATTAGAAGACAGATCTTTGAGACTGTTGCAGTTTTCTTTGGAACTGAAGTTTTAATGGTGTTAGGATTGAACTGGCATCATAAAACAGATACTCTACACTACATTGTAAACTTTGAACATTTAACAACTTAGTCTAAAAGAAAAATTATAAGCAAAGTGTGTATATTGTTTGATCCCTTAGTATTACTCTCATCCATCACACCCACTGATAAGTTCTTACTTGGTAATTGTGGAGCGTTAGCAACATTATCAAAGAATGATAAATTAAAAGTCGTTTGTATGTTGCTCATTGTTTTAATGTTAAAAAGCTTTACGTACTTTACTGACGATGGCTGTTATGCAACCAAAAAAGCTTTTTAACATGAAAACAATGAGCAACATACAAACGACTTTTAATTTATCATTATTTGATAAGTTATTGATACAGCAATAATGGTCCATGAAATTAGATTGGAATGAAATAGTCTCAGAAAGCATAGAGAAAAACTGGTTAAAATTCTATACTCAATCTGAAGTTTTAACTCAGTTGAAAATACCTAGATTAGTTACTCATTCTTAGTCTTATGTCCTTCATGTATTTTGTGATGCAGCATCTAATATGTATGGTGTCTCCTGTTATTAAGTGTATAAAGAAAAATGTAATTTGTTTGCTTCTATAACTAGAATCTCACCTCCAGAAAAATTAAGCACTTCTAGATTCGAATTGTCAGCAGCTCTGTTAGCAACTTAGGCGTGAAAGTGGCAAACTCTTTTTCTTCAAATACCAAAGATTTTATTTTCTGGGCAGATGTTACAAGTGTTATCCAATGTACAAGAAGAAAGTAAAAAATCAAAGAGTGTTTCATAAATAACAGAGCAGTCAAAACAAATGAAATAACTAACAGTAATCAATGGAAACCTTCTAAATTAAATTCAGCTGGCACACAAGGGAAATGCAGCATTGTGAAATAATTCAGAATAATATTTGGTGGTTCGACCCTGAATATACAACTTAACATGAAAGTTTGTGGCCTATACGACCTGAACGTATAAGTCTTGTAATAATTAAAGTGAATAAATATCAAGAGACTAATATTATTGATACATTAATAGAAAAACATTCTTCATTCCTTATACTTATAAGAATCATTGCTTGGGTCTTTAGAACGCTAAGTCTAAATTAAAAACACAAGAAAACACTGTCAATTGATGGCAATAGTCTTTCTGAAATAATATTCATGAATCATACGCAAACTAAGGACGTAAAAGTGTTGAAAAATAAAGTTAATCAAAAAACTTCTAACACAGTCTAGCTCAATCCCATTCTTGATAATCATGGGATATTAAGAGTGGGAGGTAGATTTAAGGAAGGGAAGTTTTCATGGGAACAAAAGCATTATGTAATTCTACCAGCTAAAGAAAAATTAACTAATATGATGACAATACTAGCATAATGTATACCTTGTCCAATCAAGTACTATTATGTATGATTAGATTGAAATATTAGCCTAATTATATATGAATAGATTAAAATATATGTATTTTTAAGGGATTGAGAACAATGAAAGCAGCTACTAGTAAATGTACAATGTGTATCAGATTCCCAACTAACACATCAGTTCAATTAATGGAAAATTTCTCTCCAGAAAGATTAATTCCCTACATACCATTTCCGTAAGTAGGAACTGATTATATGGGGTTCATTACTATTAAGAGAACTAAACAAATTTAAGGCACAACTAAAACATACAAAGGTTTATTCATTTGTATGGTAACTAGAGCTCCTCATTTAGAAATTGTTGTTAATCTATCTACAGACTCTCTTCTTTTATGGCATCCAAGAGACTCATATCAAACAAGGGGAATACCTTTAGAAATGTTTTCTCACAATGGATCTCAATTTCAAGAATATTATAATTATGAATAGTCAAACATAACAAGATGTTGATCATTCTTGTTCCAATGTAGGAATTAAATGCCATTAAATTAATTCCTCCATTCAGTCATCACTTTCGTGGAACATGGGGCAGGTATGAGAGAAGTCTTAAAATCACATTTAAATGGAACTCTGGGTTCGAATAGATTAAATTTACAGCTAATGAATATCCTGATGTATGGAAATGAAGCCATAATAAATAAATAAACTTATTGTCAAAACAGTAACAAACTGCATATTATCACGTGATAAGACGTTAGAGGTGTAGTTTTAATTCATGATAAAACAATGTTCCTATGTACTGGCCTATGTCTAGGGTTAAAAAGTTACGTACAGGACCTGATGGATTAGTTAGTTGCCAATTTACATACAATTAATGGAGATTTTAAAAGACCCGTCACTACCTTAGCACCTTTATTACGCACAGGAGATTATCCTGAAATCAAACTGGAATGTGAAGAGATTATTTCCCCCTCCCAGTATATTACAGACGAAGTCTATACGGACTCAGAGACATACTTTACAGAAGTAAAGTAAAACGTGACCTAGTCAAGGTAGATATCAGGGTGTAAATTATTTTCCTACTTACTTTTTTCACCGATAGTGCTCGCGTCCGATCAGTACCGTCCAGAGTAAGTCTAAATGAAGTCAGAAAGAAGTTTAAATCGCAAAAAAAAGTTTAAATCAAGTGAGAAAATTGTGCGAAATATATCATTTGAATGATATGAAAAACAGTATGGTGTAACTGAGTAACAATGCTGTTGAACGTGCAGTAATTACAAGCGCACTAAACTTGGGTTTCTAGTATATGGTTGGAGAACATCGGAAGGCAGCTGGCTACCTCCCTCATGCTTTGTTCGCATAGTGTTCATTGGTATGTGTGTTAAATGTTTAGTCAATACCGACTTTCCGTTTTATTATTATATGTATATTAAATTTACTTTGTACCAAATAATTGATTAAATCAAATTCGATAAAACAATATTTATGCATTTCTCTCTAAAATGTATTACCAAAAATACGTAAATCAACATTTTAAACTCATATTCAATAATTAGATATATTTTACGATGTTTACCTTTTAATTAATTTTATTATCAGCGTATTATTATTATGTTTACAAAGAACAACAATTATGTTTCGGAAGTATTGTTGGCCAGTACAACTGACAAGTGAGTGAGAATTATATAATACGGTGTAGAAAACCAACAAACAAACTATGTACTCAATGAACTAATAAACTACATAATGTTGACAATAATTGTTATATTGTCAAGTAATAAGTTTATATTACTCGGTACTGTGTAAAGCATGGAAGTTACTTATTTATAAGGTGTATTTTAATGTATTACTTATTTACAAGTAATACATGCTGAAAATGTTTCAATTTTTTATAATATTTATAATAATTTGATGGGGTTAGAGTCTAAAAAAGGATATTTCTTTAAACGAAATTATATAAAACAATGTTTCTACATTTTTTCTATGAAAATTGTGCTACTATACTTCGTTTTCATGTAATCATGCACTCGGTCGGTACCGAACGGCGCCGTTTGACGGTACCAGAGTGTGTCTAGAGTGTGTGGCCGATGTTTTTACGTTTTTGATTGGCTGCGCCATTTTTCCTACAATGCAGAGAGAATTTAAAATTCAAAGATACATTGCAATTAAATTCATTCAATTAATGTGACTTTAATGTCTGTCGGCCAGCAAACCTCCTAAAACTTGAGAACCACTTTTCCGATTTTCGTGATAATTTATTTAATTCATTGGTATGTTCTCTGGCAAGGTTTGCTTGTATATTTTGTTATCTTAGGTATCACAAGTAATATGCAATAACTATAATAGAGAATCAAGTTGGGGGAAGAAATCAATCTTTGGAGAGAGATTATTGCATACGTTGCCTAAACGGTTAGAGACAATGATCACAATCGCAATATTGTTCACTTCAATGAGTTCTACAAAATTTCCGCGATAGCATATGTTTACCTAAAAGCGGTAGACAAAATTATTGAAAAAAAGGTTTTAAAAATAGACGTGCTAAAATACTTCGACTTAAGAGAGTTATTCAAGTAGATTAAGTTAATCCTAATCCAATTAATTGTATTCTGTGATTTGTGCATTTAGGAAAGATGAAAACTCTTTAAATCGTAAAATTTGCACGAATAGTTTAGATTTTACAAGCGTTTTCGTTTTACAAGCAGTCGCGGTCGCCATCGCTGCGCCCGTCATGTATTGCTTCGGGAGGACCAGGCAAGCATTTGACTGGCGCGCTACATTGTGGTGAATCACGTGAAACAAACATTTTCTACTTACATTAGTGTTTTTGAATCACGCGCCACTTTGACTAAAACATGGCGGATCTCGGTGGCGGGGGTAGATCGGCCACATACTATTTAGACACACTCTGGATGGTACTGAACGGACGCGTGCTCTATCGGTGAAAAAAAGTAAGTAGGAAACTCGACATGTTCTAATTGATGCCACAATTTATAATGTTACTTGTCAAGGTTAACAGAAATTTAGATGTACAGAAAAATAGTTGATATAAAACCTGCTATCAAAATTGTGTTTTCTTGAATTGAGAGACCAAAATTTGCTACATTCTTTATTGCCAGTCCAACTAATGTTATTGCAATTTTCAGCTTCAGCGCGTTAAGATCATTTTTTTGCAGAGGATTAGAAATAAAAACCAATGTACTTGCAAAATGTCATTAATTTTTCTCCGAAGAGGCGCAGAATTCTAGACCACGCAATTCTACTCAGAATTTGAAACCCAGAAACATGTCGAAAGTATCTCGGAAATACTCAACCCAAACCCAAATACTCCAGATATTATAGTACTCAGACGGGTAAATAGGAACTAGTGAATTTTGTACATGATATTGAAGTATAACATATAATGCATAGTAATAATTTAATATCAATTCAATAGTACAAATAAGGTAAATTTATCAGAGAAATTAAATGAGCTTGATAATAATATCAACACCTGCTGTGATTCCCAGGAAAATGAAAGGTAAACATTATTTTGAAAATTACCGCTTTTTATTTTCAAAGTCTCATTTCTACTCTCAATTTCTGACATTTCACTTAATTTAAATTTCAAATTTTTGCAAATATTATTCCTTATTGTTATAAAGCATTCTTTATTTCTACATATCTCAATAAATTACAAAACTACAAGATTGTCTCTTGAAGTTGGAAAAAGAAAATAATTTCTTGAGAAAGTTGAACAAAACTAAGAGCACAAAAATTCAAAAGGAAGATAAATTTCTGCGGATTGAAAATTTAGTTTTGAAAAAGGACGTTAAGCGTTTGAAGACCAAAGATGTCATAAGTATGATGAAAGTTAAAGAATCCTTGCTATTTGCTCAAGACAAATTTGTGGTATTGAGTTTTGACGAAATGTATGTATCCCACAAAATTGAAATTAGCAAAAAAAATTAATAAGTAGAAAGTACACATAACACTGAGTATGTGTGCATTGCAAGAGGACTCTTTTTAAATTGGAAGCAACCGTTATTATACCAATATGATAGAACTTCGACATTGGAAATTATTAATTGTTATAATTGCACTTTAGAATGTGGGAAAAACTGAAGTGTCTTTAGTTACTGACCTCGGAGGCAACAACCGTATAACATTTAAAGACTATAACAATGATGTTGGAGATATGACGACACAATGTTTTTTAAAAAACCTTTGCAAAGAAGATTGTTTTAGTTTTTGCTGACGTGCCTCACTTAAACTATTTCGAAATCACTTCCTTGATATAGGTTACGAATACCGTAAACTAGATTTGAAGGGTAACATTGTGACTAAAACCATAGACACGAAAGTCTTAAACTCCTGAGACTTAATGAAGATGGCGAGTTAAAGGTAGCATTCAAGGTCACCCCAGAGCAATTAGAAGTTTCTAATGCTAAAGGGCAAACAGATTCTCCGGCAACGAAACAGTTTTCCAAAACTACTGCCCGTGACTGGTTTGATATTTTTACCAGCAAAGTCATGTATGGATGTCAGTTTGGAGAAGAACCTTATGAGACTAATCTAGCCTGGCAAAATAGAATCTTGGATATATACACAAAATTTGTTATAAATATTCATTTTGATAAGCAAAAGAAATTTAGACCATTTCAGAAGGGCATCACTCTGAATATTGTAGCTCTGGAGCTGTTCTTACCATACCTAAAGGAAATTTTTATTATTCCAGACTTTCAAATAAAATTTGTCTTGACAAACAAACTTAACCAAGATTGTCTTGGAAAATCTTCGAGCCATGGGAAGAAAAAAATGCAGATGATGACAATGATGAATCATTAATTGATGTCGACTGTGAAAGTTTGCTAATGAATTAAGACGTTGAAGATAGGCATTTGGTAGACCTCGGTGATGTGTCGTTAGAAGTAGGTGATCAAAGAGGCTTGAATGATTCCAAAGATGACTCGTATGAAATTATGAATGACCTAGGCATCGAAGACTTCGATGCTCATAAAGAAAGAAATGAAGGTACGGAGGCAATTAATTCAATATTTGAATTCATGAGAAACTTATTTAAATCTTATGAACTTGTCTGTCCGGGACAAACCGCGTCTTAGTAGATACAACTATTAACGTTTCGATCATCATGCTGTGGCCTTCTTCAGGACAATGTCAGAGTCGTACAGACCTAAGTCGCTGTCGTACTCTGCAGAAGAACGTTTCATCATTAAGATCATATAATTTTCAAGAAGTGTAATTTGTATAAAATAGTTATAGATTTTGAAGTAATAAAGCATATGATAGAAACGCACACATACATTAGATTGAGCGAAATGCAAAAAGTCCGGAGAGAAGAGGATGCGTTTGTCAAAGCTAGGAAACAGTGGTACAACGTAAATCTTGTCGGCTAATAAAATATGCTGATAAAAATTTGAGAAATTTATGGAATAATATTTGCTGAGTAATTATCATGGGAAAATGTTATTAAAATTATTTGATATGATTTGTATATTATATCATTGTATTTTATAATTGCTTCTTATTTGTCGTTCTGTGAAAGTTTCATAATTCATAATTGTATTTAGTGAACTTATTGTGGAAAAATAAATGTACTATTAAAAAGAGTACAAACAATTATATACTTTATATTGTTCATCAATAAATTAAAAACTATTTTCCCTACGGGAGTGATTTTCATAAATTGAGTATTTATTATAAAAATGCACTGATTTCATTAAAGATGTTATATTTCTTCTAAACCAAAATTTTCCTCAACATTTCTCCTCTATCACTGCATAAATTCTATCAATTATTCAATACCGTTTTCATTCATTAGGTTTCCCACTCGAGTATATTTTATTTCTCTGAAGATAAGATAAATTTCACTTGCTAACAATAAGTCCTTATAGGGCGTGAGTAACAAAGGTAGGTAGAGTTGAATGCAATAGTAATAAAATTTTTATATGAAAATAACAATAAAAATCATAATATTTTATTTCATTTATTTATGTGAAACTCAATACTTATTCTAAACCAGTTTAATTTGACGTTGCTGTTTTCCTTTGCAGGTTACCTTCTGCTCCTTTATTATATTAATTTTTAAGCAACAAATTGTATGTACTTGTTATATTTACTGTCTTGAAGATATGATTTTGGTCAGCTGTAAACTATTGTATTAATTTCGTAATTTTCTAGTTTACCAAGGAGGATTTCATGATTAATTATATCAAAGGCTTTTGTGAGATCTAAGAATAATCCAACATGGATTTCTTTCTTCTCTAGAACAAACAAAATTTGATTGAGAAAGGCAAATAGTGCAGTTTCCGGGGATCTTTTTTCTCTAAATCCATGCAGAGTCTATAATATTTTTGTGTGCCTTACAAAGTTTTTAAATAGTTTTTCTGAGACGTTTGACGAAACTGTGAGTAGTGATACATGCCAATAGTTTGGTACATCATGTTTGTCTCCCTTTTTGTGAAGTGGTTTAACTTCACAAAATTATTGCTAGTATTATAACACGCCATACATCATTGCAAGATCTATGATGTTCATTGCAATTATCAACATGCAAGGAAAGGGCAGTAGAAATTACTAATGCAAAAAAGAACTAACACACCACCGGCAGTGTGCAGTGGACAGCACTCTTGCGGCCAGAGCAGGAGGTCTTGGGTTCGAGTTCCGGTCCGTCGCAATTTTCACCTGACTGTTGATAAAGATGAATATGTGTGAGTTTTGTTTGGGAATTACAAAGATTCTGTAAGTGAAAAGAATTAAATAAATTCAAAGTAGAAACTCGGAATGATGAAGAACTAGTGTATGGTATGTCTTGAGAGAAAAGATTGACCTGATCGCAAATTTCCAACACCAGACTTAGCAATGAAAATACTCTTATTTTTATTGGGAATGTACAGAAATTGATACATTCTTATTTAAACATGATAAATTAGTTGTAACAAAAGTCATGAGGACGGAAATGATTAAAATATTGTATTAAAACAGTATAAGTATTGAAAAGAGAAAAACAAATTAAGAGAAATACTTTTCTGACCAAATATGATGAAAGAATTAGAAGATCTTAGACAAAATTGTGAAACATGTTTACAATTTAGAAACAGCTATGTTAAAGAACCTTTAATACCTCATGGAATCCCAAAAATACCATGGATAAAAGTTGGTACTTATCTTATACAATTTATAGGTAAATATTACCTCACGATCATAGATTATTATTCAAATTTTTTAGAGCTAGGGCGTTTGGCAAATATCTCAGTAGAATCAGTGATCATTGTATTATTATCAAATTTTCCTGCATATGGAATACCAAAAGTTGTTGTTTCTAACTGGTATCTCAATTAAGTAGTGGTAATTTTTAAAACTTCGCAAAACACTGGAAATTTGACATTGTAATGTCTTCACCCAAATATTCAGAAATTTATAGTGTGGTTGAGGAACGCATACCAACTATGAAAGAATGATGAAGAAACAGAACTTGAAGAAAAGTTTCCTAGATAGCAAATTTAGAATACAGAAACACTCAAATAATGTCAGGGTTACCTTCTCCTAATCAATAGATATTTGGAAGAAATTTAAATGGGTTTGTACCGACATTTAATGCAAGTCACAAGAATCAACGTCGTTTTTGTTTTGAGGAAATTAGAAAAAGATTATGTGAGTGACAACAAAAGCAAAAAGTAAATTACGATAAGCGAACTAGGTACATCAAGAGTATCGGATAGGTGACAGTTCAGATTCAAAATAAAATAAAAAGTTTGGCAGATCAGGACAACTTATTGACAAACCAAAGTAAGCTAGATTATATGATGCTCTCACAGAATCTGGAAAAATATTAAGGCGTAATAGACTACACCTAAACCCAAATGTTAATAAAAGAAACTCTTTTGAAGTAACTCTGGGTAATGATTATGGCTCTATTAAGGAGGATAGTTAAGTTTCTGATGGCAACTTAGGTGTTACACAGGTTACACCACCCAGAATAATAGGTGTAGTAGAGGGAAATTGTCATTTAGTTATGACGTGATCGGTAAGTAGGATATTTTTAACACTACATTTTTTTCATACGTTTTTGCACTATACCGACGAAATGTAGTAGTTAAAATATATTCCTCTCATAAAATATTGCGTAAAAACTTTTTTATTAATACGTTCGCCAATAAGATGTGTTTTAAGGAGAAAAAATGGCAAAAAAGTGAAAATTTAAAAAATTTCAGTCCTAAAATGGGCATTTGAATTAAAGTAATACATTCGTGCGTATTCTCATATGAAAGTACATAAAAAATCTACAAATTACAAAATAATTTTTGCTCTACACGAATTTTACATAAAATTGCGACAATTTGAAATTTCTTTGAAAAATGCCAATTGTGGTCGTAAAAATCCAAATTTCTTTATAAAATTGTAACCACGTGTTACAACACTAATATAAACATTTCGTTTAAATTTTCACGAAAATTTGCCTATTGTTTCGTTATTTATTGCATTTTTTGGTGAAAAAAACGAAATTTCATACATTTTGGTTTTTTGAAGTTAGAATTTTTTAAAGGATTTATACCAGATCAGTTCAATATTTTATTCAGTCACAAATATTTTAAACATTTTTGTTTTTCTACAACCATTAGGAACGGAGATATAAAAATAGTGTAGCGATGCACTAAAAATGCAAGAAAAATGCACATTTATGCAATTTTCTGGCGAAGCTCCAGTCCGATTTTGTTTTGACTATATCTCCACATATGTAATGAAAAACTTAAAAAATCTCCTTCCCGGTTACATAAAAACTTGTTGTTTTTTTTGTTTAATTTCCCTCTACTAATGAGTTACGTCCACAAAGTAAACCACGCGATGCAGATTTGAGAAGATCTGCAAGGGTACAATGTAACTTATTTTATCTTGAGGATTTTGTTCAATAATTCCCTTTTGCGTTTTCAACGTAGTATCATTTGTATAGAATTTTAATGTGGTGTATTGAAAATGAAGTGATTTTCCTTTGTTTAGAAAAATAGTATTTGGATTATGAAAGAGTTTAATTTGTATTGAAAATGTGTTCATTTTTCGTTGCAGTTTTTTTCTTAAAGTGTAAGTTTTACGCTTATTCTTATTCTCTTCATTGTTTAGGTATATGTTTTTCACTGTATTACTGTAAGTGAGACCATTAATTTCTCTTAGAATTTCAAAAAAGGGAAGATATAGCAGTGACTTCCAAATGGATATCGGTGGCACAAGGTTGTGAAATTGTGCAGGAGAGAGTTGAACGGGATTGGAGTGAACGGGCAGTGCTGAGTACGTTAACATGACACAGTATGATGTATAACGATTATTACATTCTGTCAATGAGTGTCTTATTATCTGATCCCGTCCGCAACATTTTTAAAACGCTATTATGAATTATAAGGAAGATATAACAGTTTAATTTTATTCATCCGTTAACAGCACAATATTAACTTCATTCATGAACTCACTTGATTCGTTAGAAACAAGAGCATGTAAATGTATGGCTGCCGAACGTGATCCATGTGAAATAGAAATTTGGGAATAAATGCTATTTGCGCTGCGTTTTAAAATATTGAACTGTATCTATTACCAACACTATACAACTCAGAGCTGATATTTAGACCATTCTCTTGAGATTTTAATGTGATTTCATATGATGTGCAACATGATTAAGTTAAAATCCTTTACAAATTTAAAACATTTTTAAAAATATTCTCTAATGTCAAAAATCGGAATTTTTATTTTTTTTAAACCTTCTATTCAAGAATCTTCTCAAATCACATGTACCAATTTTTAAGATATGATGAGAATGGGTTCGTATTGAAAAAAATATTCAACATACTGTAAAATGACTGACTTGAAACTGTTGTAAGCTGTTTGTTTCAAGTTAAATTGAATGTCACTATAAAGATGTTATCATAACCTTGAGTGTATATCGAAATTTGTTTAATTCCATTACGTTATTATTAGCTTCAATAAGTGTTTCATGTGCTTTGGCGGATTCGTCGAAGATTCAAAATTACAACTTACGATGCAGACATGAATGATTGATCTAATTGTAGCTAAATTCTGAGAGTTTATACGATTCAACTCTTTGGAGAAGAGCACACGCTACAGTATTCAAAGAAAGAGCTCAAGAATTCCAACATTATGAAAAAGACCCCAGAATATTCAGCAAACATCATTGAGAGTTAATCATTCTGTGATGCATTTCCTGTGTGATCCAACATAGCACTCACTGATAAAAAGTAAAAATGTACTTAATGTGATGCTACAAGCTTCACCTTCCTTTCCCAACATACTGCATGCCATTGGAACAATTTCGTGGAAGTCAAATCCACAACCGCAAGCTCTGCGGTTAACCGCACACACTAATCAATCCCTACCAATGATTGAACCACTAATTAAAGTGCGGTTTTTCTCGTTACTCAACACCACATCCTGTAACATCCGCGGAGAACTGGAAAATGTGAATTCAGGTTTTAGCGTTTCAATTCACTGAGCCGACATCGTCGGCTTGTCCGCTTCAGCGAGTGGGAATTCCATACGCCAGAACCACGAAAGGAGAGGCTCGAGTCGACACACATGACGGTAACAAGGCATACGTGCCCTCCGCGCTTCATCGTCTGCAGTTCGTATGCCGAATAAGTGCAGAGCTGTGCGCGGGGGATGACGGGGTCGGCGTTATAATTCAAGCAGGCGCCCCACGAGAATGGGGCGTTCGAGGCACATCCCGAAAACAATAAGAAAGAAGCGCACAAAGAGAGAATGCTAACTCTGTGGACCTAAATGAATATTAAAATAACTATAAAAAGCGTCCGCAAAAACGGCTGAAACTGCCGAAGTTCGTTCGTAGAACGGAAAAGTTTTGATATAACTAAAAAAGTAACGGGAAAAATGAAATTCATTCGTGCAGAAGGATCGTCCTCCGCGAAAATGCAGTTTTCTTGTCGCAGCAACTGGCGATTGATCGCGTTCATGGGGTGATGTAAAGGTCGGAACAGAGATAGAAGATCGAGGTTATTTTCTATAAGACCGAGTAACAATTACGTCCCTAAATGGAGGCCCTTTGTCGCGAGAACAGGGGTCTTCTGACAGCGGTGTACGTAATTACACGTTCGGAGGGCATGTAGAACATCCCCTTAAAATTATATCGTGGAAATTGTAACGGTGAAATTATAACGTTACACCAAATGCTTCAATTACAAGTTGCAAAAGGGTATCCAGACATTGTGCTCGAAAGGGAAAGTAGAGAGCTAGATTGCTTTCACTTCTAACCACTGAGAATAAGTCCACGAATTGGATAACTTCAGTAATTTGATAAGGAAATATCAGTGATGGTTGGCCAGGAATATGCTTCTTGAAACGTGAAAGGTAGGATTGTGCGCAATAATGTTCTCAACACTGAATTAAATAATAGACAATTATACGCTTAAATCGCGCAGTAATGACATTTGTAAACCAGATATATCAGAAAGAAAATTTTCCCGTGCAAATTACGTTTCTGATATGGTAGTTTACAATCAATTAATAACATTAAGTTATTGTTTACCTAGCAAATGCACTCATGAATCAAATCATTATGACTTCTCCCAATGTCATTCATCAACAATATATCAAACTGTATTAAATAGAGATAAAATAAAATCACAATTAATGCGAATTAATTATGTTTGAGCCCCACGAATGGCAGTGAAATAGTTTGCATAACTCACAATTGTTTGATTAAAACATCGTTCTGAACAGCCCTATTTGACATATCTGTCCTTTTTATTGAGTGCTTGATAAGTGATATAAACTTGTTCCTCTAACGTGGAGCGCGCGTGAGTTAAACGGTTTGCGATAAAAGGAATACACGCTCGTATATTTCAAAATAATCGGTCTTTGAAAGGCCATCGCTCACTCGGCCACCATGGGTGCAATTCACGACCTCTCGCTTTACAAGTGGGGAGGTGGGCGACGAGGGGGTCCCGGGACGATGACGCTAGAGGAAGGTGATAAGGGGGAGTAAAGGATGAGAACGTGAAAGTAAGTGGGGAGAGGCTTTAAAAAATTAGGAATTGTGGTGGAGCAGCGAATCTGATTTTCAGGGTGGGAAATGTGTTAAGTCGCGTAGGCGTAGATGGAATACAGGAGACGTCGGAAAAGAACACGGTGCAAGGAAGACTGCAGAACGGAAGAAAAGATTGAAGAGTGAAAGGCGACTGAAGCACTGCTGGGTGGAAGGAAGCTAGATGGCTGGCTGCCGAAGGACGCGCAGACCTCGCAATAGGGTTTTTAGTAGGTTGGTGTGAGATGTGATTGCTGCAATGGCGTAATATGCGGAATGAGAAAAGCTAACTCCGAGGCAACTTTTATTCGATGTTCAAGTGACGTAAATAAGGCTGACTAATTGGAGGGGCTTGCAATGTGTACTGACTACACGAGGATCTTGAATCTTAAAATTTGAGTTCATAATTGAAACAACAAAGAATTTTTTTAAGCTTTTAAATTTAATTCATATGCAATGAACATTTTTTTTAATTTCCCGTGTTGGTCTTATACAAATTCGCAAGTTAATTCTACTCACCTAATGGAATTCCATTCAAACTAACATGAGGGTATTTCAGTAAAATATCCTTGAGGTATGACTTTTATAACTTTTCAGCAAAGGTTAACTATTTTACACGATATTCTTTGTGGAAAAGAAAAAATTTGTAGAATATTACTGTCTTGGATAAACACCTAGTTTCATACAATTATTATACAGTTCATTAAATACTCTATTTTCTTTTTCTATTCGTAAAACTTCAAATGAAATGAACGAGTAACTTCCCGGTAACATCAAGGATAAATTAGTAATATTATGACTATACGTCAAAAAGAGTTTCATACTACATTAAAAAGAACCAATGTTCCCATGCATATAAAGGTGAACAGATAATTTAACAACAAAACTGGTAGATCTAGCGTGTTAACGTGTAGACATAATTTAAATGTTCAAACATGGGTTTCACTAATAAATTTTTATACGCAGAAACGTGTAACCAAAGTGAAATTCCATTCGAATTAATTTCCTCCCAGTGTGAGATGCAGAAGCATATTTAAAGTTTTCCTCTATCTGGATATTTATAAAATGGATGAAATGCTGTGGTAACTCAAATACAGAAAACAGTAGTTTCGAAGTTAAGTAAATATTTCATTTGATTCGAAGCAATTAAAATTTGTTACTTTCAATATATATTCAAATCTAAGAAATATGTGATATTGACTGCTCTGGTACTTTCAATTTTTCGCTACAAATATTCAATACAAAGCATGTAGTATTCAACTGAGTCCATATAATTGGGTTTAGAAACAGTTAAATTTCAAAGATGTAAAAACTGACTTTCTGTCGCTTCTTCTCACGGCAGAGAGCGTTTAATAGTGCTTCTTTCCCCCAACATAGAGAAGACTCCGTCTCGTTTGGCTACCTCAGGACCTGACCATGGACTGGAATAAAAAAAGGCCGGACCAATCGAATATAAGTTATAATGACGAAATATAAATTGGTAATGAAAACCCAGACAAAAAGTCAAGTAAAATTTTGTTTTATTTATAGTATTGGGCGTTTTCATTTATCATTTATTTTATTTCACAAATTAAAATAACCATCATACATTTTATACATTTCACGCATAGCTTGTTCATTTACAAAATGGCTTAGAGCAATAGCACTCATCAACAGAGTTCTTTCTCCCGTGCAGAACAATCAGAAGCTAGAAAAACATGTAACGGCCTGCCAGCCATATCAGATAATTAATGCAAATAAAATTTGTTTAAGTAGAATAAAATAATATAAGAACTCTGAACTATAAAGGTGGAGTGTCTACACAAAACAGCTGGTGAGAGTGACCCGCATCTGAGTTTGACTTCATATGGAATGTAACCCTCATTTAAAGGAAACCCAAAATACGTCTTACCCGGAACCTAGAAATCTTAAATTCAAAATTGGCTCATTTCATCAGATACAATTTTAAAGCTCACCTAACTCGTGTTATCTTTTTTAAATTCCCATAGAACTATCTACGGAACCAAAATAAAACTTTTGTGCAGTTTTAGCCATTTTAAAGAATAAACAGAAATAACAAAATGCTTTAAATAACCCACAATAACCCTAAAAGTAAGCTTTATTTGCACAGTTTCTTCAAGTTGTCACCATTTTAATTGACTCACATTAATCTCAGTTACAGCATATTTAAATTTTATCTTGCTCAGAGTAGGGACGCGCGCACAGCTAAGCCCCGGGTGCCTGTACATTCCGTTCACAAAATCTCTCCCTTTAAAACATCTGCGTGAACAACAAAACTGAAACAATACTACAAATATGGAATAAATTAAACTAAGAAATCAATATTTGTGGATTTCAACATCTTCAAAGTGTCGTAACATTAAAACGTATTTTTTAAATAAATGAAACAAATATCTCTTCTTAACAAGCACGCAGGAGAACTTGTAACCTATTTTCAGAGTCCTTCAGTTCAAGGGTGTTAATGGAAAATAAAACACCTAAGATAAAAATAAACACGCACTAAAACTAATACATACGGAATTGCGTGAGGCATAAGTGCTTTACTACATTTTGTTTTGAATTTTATACACGAATAAATCATAAATATTATCCATGAAACTGGTAAACTACGGGTATATTTATATATTCCTGTACAATTAATTAATACAATTTTTTTATTTCTCTGAATAATGTTAATCAAAATGTCAAGACGAAATTTATAGACATGAGGGAAAAGTTTGGGAACCTGTTATTCAGAGCACTGTGTTCGTACCCTTCATGTAAGGAACAATCATTCATAAAAAATCCCGGAGGCAAACAGATTGTTGAAAATTCATTATATCAAAACATTCTAACCGACAGTTTTATTGTATTCTCGGCATATAGTAGGAGCGAAAGTAAAAGATGTATGTTTCCAGTTTTAGACCATTCAAGCGAGAATACCTGCCTCAGCCGGAAGGGAGCTGCTCGGAATGGCAGGGATGACATGGCCGGTTGGCGCCGCCGACACTTACCCACCCCGCACTCCCTACACACCCATCCCACTCCCGCTTTAAATGCGTTCATCGTCCGCGACTGCCCCGCGGCCGTATTTTATTGCGCGCGCGCCCAGCTATCAACTCACCCCGACAAAAGCTGCAGGTTCACAGTTCACTCCCTTCCTACTTTCCCCCTCCTTCACTTCCCGCCACCCGACTGTCGACGACCAAACGTGATAATTTGCCTCCCACTCACACGCTTGCAACCTCCGATGTCCTCTCAGAGTGCCTCGGGCTTGCAAGTGATGCGGTGACCGGCAGCTTCACAGAGGTGCACGCTCCACAGGACGTCGAACGGGATTGAGTTGCGCCAGAGCGCCGGTTCAGAGTGAAAGAGGAGGTCGGTCCTCAATGCAACATGCGTGCTGAGGTCCCCGAGGAGCCACGTGACACGGTACGTGAATCCGCTCGCCCAAAGTTAGCTCCAGGAGGTGTCGGGAGACGAAAGACGGTAAGCGAATCCTACCAAAAAAGAGAGCAAGATGTTTCCCAATCACACGTGCGTCCCCATGACAAAGTAGCTGACATGAAAAGAGACCACAAATTGGGACTCAATTCTACGACTCTGCTCTCTTGGTGACGATTTTGAATAAGTGACTCTTGGAACAGAAGAAGCAATGGTTCAAGCAATGTTCCCGGGTTACAGTTCTGCAGCATTTCGAAAAGAAAATATCGTCTCTACTCTTCTACAATGGAGGTCCGGTGAAGGAAGGTGATAAATGTCAAACCTCCTCGTGTGAGAGGACACTTCGCTAAGCTGGTAATGAATGGCAGGTGATGTGACCAAAGAGGGATGGGTCGTTTGAGATGGGAAAATAGAGCCTCAACGATGTATGCAAGGATGAATGACAGATGGTTCCGAAAACCACATGCACGGTGGATGTCTATCATATGTGCCAGGAAGAGTGACAACCGTGATTTGTACATGTTATGTGAAAATATATTTGGGACTAAAGTTTGGGATGTGCGGGATAACAAATTTTCACGTGTACATGGTCAATATCTTTTTGCTGGAAACGTTGATAACAAATGATTCCTTTAAAGACGTGGAATAGTTTTTTACACAAGTAGTCCTTTTTCAAAACTCTGCTTGAATGTCACATGTAACACCCCTCCGCATCACAATGCAGCCCATCTGTTTCTGTGTGTCTACAACTTTCTTCGCGCGAACGTCATAGTAGGTGGCGTCCTTTTGTTACTCAGCATAACGCGGTGGGTTAAAGCTAAGGAAGAAAATCCTCATCTCTTGCTACGAATTGCTCGTCTTACGCATCGCATGTGGTGCGAAGCGTTCACTACAATGCGTTCCGGGGTGAGATCTGGCTCACATTGTTGTCCGATAAAAGAACCGCTATGCGTTAAAGGCGCCGTAGAGACGAAGTGCGCTTCCGTTGAGCCGGTCGATTCCGTGCGCGACGAAGCCCTGCCTCTGAGCAGAGTCACGATCGCGTTGCACCCATGTCTCAATTTAAAAAATCCAAAGGGATCGCCCCTCATGTTCTCTGACACGCGACTGAAATCCGCAGCAGTGGCGAGCAAAAACTTTCCAACTCGACGTTTCCTTATTGTTTCCATCCCAAATCGGAAGAAATGTTTTGTATGAGAAAAATTCAATGAAAAATAAAATTATAATTAAGAACAAATTCTTATTAACATTCACCAAAATGAAATTAAAAAAATGTATTAAAAGAAAATTTAAGTACATAATTTTATTAGCTAATGCTAAATGTTGTTTGAAGGTGGATATAGTTCGCATGCGTGGATCTTATTAAAAGTAGTGTTAAAGTTATCGCTGAAATAGATGCAGGTAATTATTTTATGTTTAATTAAATACCCAAAAAGGTTGTCACGCAAGAGAGGTTCATACAAGCAGGAATGTATTCAGTCGACAAGCAGGCTCAGTTTCCGTTGAATAACTTTTCTTTTTGTCCCGGAAGGCAAGACAAATTTATTACTATTCTTTTTTGTATTAAATCTATGACACGTGTGATGCAGTGTCTTTTTGTCGATTCCATTCGAAATTACGCAGAAATTTATTTTAAAACCAACCCTTCAGAAAATTTGTCCACAAGAGCCCGAACAGTTCCAAGATGATATTATTCAAATATTAGACCCAAAAGTTCCAAATTATTTCACGAGTTGTGATAGATGATAGTTTATTATTTCCCTTTTTAAAAATATTAGAGCATTTTCTCAACAGAAACACTCAATAAAAAAAAGTTGAATCTTATTATAAATAAATAAATAAATTTATTGTCAAAAAACAGTACAAACTGCGTATGACCACGTGGAGGGAAAAAAACTAATTTACTCTCCGGAAGCAAGCAAGGGACCATCCCATCAATTCCGATCAAGGGCCCTAAGGCAGAGGCGGATTCAAAAAATTCAGCAAAAATTCCTAGATAAGATAAAAAGTTAGCTGCGAGTTATAATACTAATAGAATGTCAATATGTTTGTAATTTTAAGCAAAAAATTACATGTAAGTTATTATCGAACTATAGATTATTCTGAGTATAGTGCTTAAAAATTGAAATAACACTAAATTCACGATTTATTGTTACAATAGACCCGCCCCTAGACAAAGCCTAGAGAACCTGTATGATAAATCCGCCTCTACCCGAAGGAAAACCGGAGAAAAACCCGGGCCAGGATGGGGCTACAGAATTTATGTACACAAACGTGCCAATGTTGAGTACACATAAAACTAAATTAATATGAGCCATAAGACAACACAATCATGCAAGAAAATAGTTTTTGAAATTGTTATAAGTTGTTTAAAAAGTACTACAGCAATGGCGTGATAAAGCACAAGACGAATTTAACTTTTGTTAAAATCAATAAATTCTTTTACAGTGTAGAAGCACTGGTGCAGGAGGTAGTTTTTAACCGCGGATTTGAAGATATTCAATTTCATAATATCTTTTATATTCTTGGGCAGGGAATTATATAGAACGATTCCCGAATGGTATGGTCCCTTTTGGCAAAGAGTGGTTGACACTCTAGGGCGATGAATATTACTACTATTGCGTGTATAGTGTTCGTGAACGAGACTGTTTCGTATAAAGCAAGGGTGGTGCTTCAGTAATTCGGTCTTAACAAACACGACCGTTTCATAAATATAAATGCAGGGAAGTGTTAAGATATTTAATTCCTTGAATAAAGGTTTACAAGAGTTTCGGGGGTGAGATTTACAAATTATCCGAACTATCCTCTTCTGAATTCTGAAAGTTTGAATACTCTGACCGGAATTACCCCAGAAGGTAATGCCGTAACGTAAATGGGAGTAAACGTTTGCAAAATATACGCAACGGGAAATACGTGGACTAACTGCGTTAACTAAGATTCGGAATGCGTAACACAATTTGCTTAATTGGGAATTAAGATTGTCAATGTGACAATTCCATTTGAGGTTGTCTTGAATATGGAGACCTAAGAATTTTGTATTTGTAACAGTTTTTAATTGTGTTCCGTTTAAAGAAAGAGAAACCTGGGGTAAAGATTTTGTGATACTATTGTGAAATGACATAGACACTGTTTTGTCAGTGTTTACAATGAGACGATTTGCATGGAACCAAGTCGAAAGGTTAGACAAAACTTTTTGAGCATTGGCGTGTTTACATAGTAAATTAGTGTCATCAGCAAAAAGAACCATTTTGCAATCTGATGTGGATGATGACATGTCGTTCACATACAATAAAAAGAGTATAGGGCCGAGAATTGATCCTTGGGGTACTCCGCAAGTAAGTGGCTTTGTTTCTGAAAGACAACGCTCAAGTATTTTATTTTTAGTATAGGATATTTCTACTTGTTGATATCTATCTTTTAAATAAGAAGTTAGCCATTGATGTGGAAGTCCACGAATGCCTAAAGAATGCAATTTGGTAAGGAGAATTCCGTGATCGATGACATCGAATGCTTTGGATAAGTCAAGAAAAACACCCTGAGGATTTTCTCCACTGTCTAGAGATGTGGTAACATCGTTTAAGAAGGAAAATATGGCGCTTGTAGTGGAAAAGGATTTCCTAAAACCGTGTTGATCGTCAGAGAGAATGTTATATTTTGATAAAAAATCTAGAAGACGCTTATAGAACAATTTTTCTAGGATTTTTGAGAAAGTGGGTAGTAGAGATATTGGTCGGTAATTTCCAATATTAAGTTTGTTTCCTTTCTTGTGTAAAGGTTTCACTTTAGCTCTCTTAAATATATTGGGAAACACCCCTTCCGATAAAGAACTATTAAAAATATTTACGAGTGGATTTAATATAGCGTGGGACGAAGATTTAACAATAAACTCAGGTATATCATCTATGCCTCGTGAAAATTTGTTTTTTAAGGAGCTGATGATTCCCATGACTTCACTGGCGTTAGTTTCGGAAGTGAACATAGAATTGGGTATGTGGGTGGTAATAATTGGAGGACATTGATTTGGATATATTGAGTTCGTTATTTTACCAACTTCTGAGAAGTGAGAATTAAACAAACTTGCGATGTCCTGAGGATTTGACACGATCTTGCCATCGTTTAGTAAAGAAACATTTTCTTCGCGATTTTCAGAAGTTGACGTGTAATTGTTAACAATATTCCACATGGCTTTCATCCGGTTGTTCGATTTTAGTATATGCCTGTCGTTTTCCATAACTTTAGCTGCATAGACTACTTTTCGGAGAATAGTCTTATATTTACGAAAATAATTATGGAATTCGGGTGGCTGGTTATAGCGTTTTGAAAGATAATATAAACGGCGTTTGTTTTTTGAAGAAATTCTTATCCCTAGGGTGATCCATCTATTGTATTTTTTTGTGTTAATTAACTTGCGTTTTATGGGAAAACTAGAGTTGTAATGTTTTAGGAATGTTGAGATAAATACATTGAATTTGTCGTCGGTGTTTTGGCAATTGTAAACATCTTTCCATGTTTCTTCACGCAAATAATTTACGAATATGGATTTATTTATGTCATTAAACTCTCTTGTAAATTTGTAAAGGATTTTAAGCGGTTTTAGTGTATTATTAATAGTCAATACTTGAGCAAGGTGATCACTGTATCCGGCGATAAACACTTCAGAGAGATACGAGATTCCATTGTTGACTATAATTTGATCTAGCAATGTTTGAGATGAGCCGGAGAGGCGAGTGGGGTCATTTATCGTAGTAATAAGGTTGAAGGAGTCGATAAGATTCTTGAATCGATTAACTGGTGAATGTGCAGAGTCGGATGTACTCAAGAAATCGATATTGAAATCACCACATATAACGATAGATTTAGTAGATTTATGTGCGATATGTTCTAAAACATTTTCGAAGTTCCGAAAAAATATGTCAAGATCTGATTGAGGAGGTCTATAAATACACAAAACAACAATACCGGTGTCGGTCAGTTCAACTGCAGAAATTTCGAACACACTATCTACGCAGAAGTTCTCGTAGCCTGTCAGTGGAGAAGATAAAATATCATTACGAACGTAGATACACGTACCTCCGTGGGGATTTTTGCCTTTAAAATTTTGCCGACAGTAAGAACTTGCTAAATAATAATTAGAAATAGCAGTATCGTTGATGTTGTTAGTTGAAAGCCAATGCTCTGTGAGGCATAGCAAATCGAATCGATTTTCGTGTACCAGAATTTCAATGTCTGTCAATTTGTTTGAAAGGGATTGGACATTATGATGAAATATAATTATTTTATTTTCGCAAAGAGTTTGTGACTCACGAGAAATGGAATCGACGTTAGATTGTGGAGAGGAATTTGAAATTGGTACAGCTTCTAGTTCCGGATGAAGCTCGCACACAGCACCTGAACGCGATTGTCACCTTCGAGTACCACATCGTACTCCTGAGCGCAAGTTGTAACGGTGTATGGGGGCGACAGGAGGAATAGATGTTGACGTGGGAGATGAGGAAGCAGTAGGTGAAAGAACGGGGACAGGAGAAGAAATGGGTGTGGAGATAGGAAGAGGAAATGGTGATGAGGTAGGAGCAGAGGGAGGTGGAGGAGATGAGGTAGAAGTAGAGGGAGGTGGAGGAGGAGATGAGGTACGTGCAGGAGGAGGTAATGGAGGAGGTGGATGATGTGAGGTCAGATGTGAAGCTAGGAGAGAACCGAAGTGCTGTTTCCCAGACGGTTTCAGGTGTAAACCGTGCTGGGTAAAGTCCTTGGCAGTCAGGTGTGGTTGCAAATCAAAAAATGTGATTTTTGTGTCTGCCAGGTGATGTTTTAGGGAGATGTTTGCCAGGTTAATTTCGTGGTTTATTTGTGGAACGTTGAAGCGTGGAGGAAGGCTAGAGAGCACTATGTTTGTGTGCAGGGAGGCCATTTTTAGTTTCTGTAGATGTTCAGACGCGTTAAAATGTCCACCCAAGTTGATATCGTTCTGCCCACCTATGATGATTACTGTGTCCCGCTCAGTGAGTTTAATCATTTGAATTTAATTGGATTTGCTCTTATACATCTTAATATTGCATTGCCATCGGGTTTATATTTGTGAACCATATTTCAGTCAATATGATAACGGGAGCTGGTTCCGTAGTTACTTGCAAGATTTGTATATAATATACTAACATGCGAAGGTAAATAAACGTTTGTATTAATAGGCGGAACACAGAGTTTCAAATTGCATTATTGTTGTCCTTTATTCATATCAAAAGTTAATAAATATGTCACTATTTTATATGGACTATTCAAACACATTTATGGCGATACATTAAAAAATACACATCATTTCAACTCTACTGGTTAACTACTGGTCTTTTGGAGAGCATTCAAAGTTCTTTTTCGCTCTTCTTTGCCATCCATATTCCCCATTATTTGTGTTGCACTTGACCAATCCTTAAGAAGAGTCCTTCAAACTTCAAGAAGAATTCATCTAGTATTCTTCGTGATTGCGATGTTAGAGGCAGTTTCCTGAGTTCATTCTTATTCGTGTAGATTAATGTTTTGACTAGAAATTATGAAAATCCACGATATATTGTTCATCGTTTAAATCTTCTAAGGAGTGTCAGTAACAATGTCATGAATTGTAGGTACATATATTCAAAGTCGTTATTAAATAGCACAGGTACACAAAAAAATAAAAAGTGGTCTGAACCAAAGACTAGACCAATGCATCCTTATGTATTTTGACGCGCGGATCCGTATCCGGAGCCAGAATAACTCCATCAATCTCCATTTTCTTTAAAATCACGAAAATCCACCTTCAAATAGGAACAATACGGAAAATCTTGCTTTCGTAGGGTTCAGCATCAGATATAACAATCCAAATCAATCAAATATGATTTTACGATATGTATTTTGATGCCCCGAATCCGAATTCGGAGCCAGAGGATTTCAGCTATATGATGTTTAGCAAGATGATGATGACATTGAAACATGTGAATATCGCTTTCAGGTAAGAAATCATGTTTCCTCTACTCCTTTTTCCTTTTGTAACGAACTCTTTTTATCTTCAAACTATCTAGGCAACGGATTTCTTTTCTTTTTTTGCTTCGTTTTCCTTTTTAAGCATCCAACAGAAATGTGACACCATATTAACATCCCACCTTTCTTGGTACCGGCGCTCCATTTCCTTGATATCTTGATGAAAACGTTCACGCTGTTCTTCGCTAAAGTCTCCGAGGATGTTCGGAAAATAGTCAAGATGAGAATTTAGAAAACGCAATTTCAAATTCATCAGACAACCCTGCTGTTTGGAGTTTTCCAACAGTTTACTTTTCGTTTCTAATAAATAAAAAAAGAAATAAAGAAGTTCCGTAACTAAATCATTGTAATCCTCCCTTTTCTGGTTTCCTAAGAAATGCTGAACGACTTTTTTGAAACTGATCCAGGCAGATTTTTCTGTATTATTCATTTTTGTAACTAGTTTTTCATCTCTGAATGCCGCACGGATTTGAGGACCATAGAAAATACCTTCGTTCAGTTTAGCGTCATTTATTTCATTTATTTTTATTTCCCAAATATTCAAAACAGTCGCCATCCTTGTCCAAAGATTTAACGAACTGTTTCATAAGACCAAGTTTGATATGGAGAGGGGGATGCAAAATACTTGAAGGGTCAACAAGGGGTTTGCGGATGATGTTTTTCAAACCTGGATGGAAATCTGCTCTTGTAGGCCATTCATTCGGTTTCTAGGGCTTTTTTCTGTCTCTACTACCTCTCAGATATAAGAAGCAAGGTTGTTTAATAAATTCTGATTGCTGTCCAAGAATCAAAGACGAAATCTTAAGATCACCACAAATTTTTCATTTGTGTTTTCCATACTTCAATTTATCCAATACTATTTGTAAATTCTCGTGCGTTTATTTCATCTTCGTTGTGTGGGCTATTGGAATCGGTGCACACGTGTTCCCGTTGTGAAAAAGAACAGCTTTAAGGCTCCGTTTTGGAAGAGTCAGTGAATAGTCTCCACTCCTCATCTTTATAAAAATCATATAGCTGAAATTCTCTGGCTCCGAATTCGGATTCAGGACATCAAAATGCATATCTTACAATCATTTTTAATCGATTTGGACAATTATAACTGATGCTGAACCCTCAGAAAGCAAGATTTTCCGTATTTTTTCCTATTTGAAGGTGGTTCTTCGCGATTTAAAAGAAAATGGAGGGTGATGGAGCAATTCTGGCTCCGGATTCGGATTCAGTGCGTCAAAATACATAACGATACATAGGTCTAGTCTTTGGTTCAGTCCACTTTTTATTCTTTGTGTGCCTGTGAAGTTGAACCCCATAAATACACAATGAATTGTTAAAGAAAAGAATTAATATCAGTGGCGCATCGTACATACCCGCACACCCTGCGACGTGGAGAGTGGCGAGCTCCAGGAGGGTCCGAGGAGCCTGAAAGCTTGGTAGGAACCTGTTTTTTAGTTGTTTTACTGGTGAACCTAAAATTTCGAAATTAGATTGTCATTGCATTAAATCTTAAAAGTATGAAATGAAAAGATGTGCAGCCTACCTTGCGAATGCATGGCGAGTTATTTACCAGTTTCAAGACAAAAGAAGCTATTTAAAAATATTGTTGGAATAAGGTGCACAAAGAAATTTAATTTGGTAAATCAATACTTATTGCGCAAGAAAACACAAAGAATAACAGAAAGAAACAATGAAACACGCAGCATACGAAAATAAATTGAGAGGTCATATTTTACGTATCTCTTTCTTCACCTTCAATGGTAATACACAACTCTAGCGACACAAGTTTCAGTTCTCACAACCACGTTTCAATTGTTGAAATACATTTACACTCGGACAATGAGACCACTATTTCTTTATATGTGGCAGGTTGTTTCGGTATCCACATAAACAATTTCTTGAATTCAAGCAAGCATTCATAGAGCTGTACACAGAGAAAAATGGGAACATTATTTCTGTAACTATAATATTCAGTATATCCCATGAATGTAAAATACAGTATTTTACATTATTAATATCATAATAATACACAATTTTCCAGTCAAAATAATCACACCCCATTCGAAAAAAATGCATTCCTTCCAAGGAACCATTTGGTGATTTTTTTGTAATTCTTCAACGTAATTGCCAATTTCTTTTCTGCATGATGATGACTTCCAATGCAGAGCTCCAGTAAATGCCTGTTGTGGTCTCCGAGGTCGCGCATCTAAGTTTATCTACCTCTTATGTCTCTTCCCCTTCAACGGGAAGTGGTATTCTGTTTGCGAGGTGTTAACTAATAGTCCGCCCCATTCTGCAGCTCAAGGTTTGTTGAAGGTGCTATACTTGTTTTCTGCGAGAAGGTTAATAAAAATGAGTTACCTCGCGTTAGCCCCGAGGTCAGGAGAAACATCCGATGATAAATTCACCTCAATGCCTCACGCCGCGAAAGCTGCTTCAGGACGAGAGAGACGGGAGTGCAGCAAGGACAGATATACATCCGCACATTAACTGTTTTTTGTTTTTGAGATTTTCTGAAGCGAGTGTCGATCAGGGAACACGCGAACCACTCAAAGAAACGGAGAAATCCAGGAGGAAAGAAAATTGATAAAACTTCATTTTTTCTCAATTAAAGTAGGTAATTACAAACTTCAGAAAGAGTGCGTGGGAGATGTTAAAAATTAAGCGGATGATACCTTTCTAAAAAAGATGCAGTGAAAAATAAGCAATCTCGCAGGGCATTCGATCAAGAGTAATTTTTTTGTGACTGTAGTCACGCACAAAGATCGTTTCATGGAACATGATATTTGACGTCTTCTCCATAATGTGGAGAGGTCAATATATTGTTCCTTTTGTTAATGTAAAAGAAGGCTGAGAGGATAATAAAATGCAGATTTCAAGCGTTAAACATTGCTAATGTGACTTTTAAAAACTAAACTACTCTGTCGAAAAAATAAAGAGTAAGAAGTATCACGATGCCAAAATAAAAATGGAACGGAGAAATGAAATTGATTTAGAAATTAGTGATTTCTTATCATTATAGTACATACACCTTGACTTAATTACAAATTATTTATTAGTATGTTTTCTTAAATTCAACGGAACATAATTATTTAATTATATTCATGTAATACAACATTTAGTTTTTGTTGCTCTACTTTTTTCATATATCCTTGTATTTTGTGTGATTCAACTAAGTGGTTCGTTAAGCGCAATAAAAATTACGATTGTCAAAATAATTCTGAAAAAATTGTGCTCCCTTCTCATTCGTTGAAAAGAAGTATCTACGTAAATTTCTTGTGAGGAAGACGCCTCATATTTTCTCCTTACAAACAAACTAAAGGTTTTAAAAGTACTACATAAAGAAATAAATATACAAGCAACGAAAAATATTTTACAAAAGTAGCTTTTTGAACAAAAATTAAGATAAAAAGTACCAAAAACTTTGGTCAGCTCTCTCCTAAATAAACGAGGAAATGTCGGATACACCCTTTCCTTAGGCGAACCTTTGAAATTTTGTAAAACAAATTAATTGTATGAAAACGCTGTTTGTAGAAAGACATAAAGGTGACATGTGGCTGCAAAAGCTAAGTTCATTTGATACTTTTATGTTTCTACAGTGAATGTTTTAAATTTTCAAACAAAACATAGAACGCCCTAAGCAGAAGTTTTTTCGCGATTTAATCAATACGGAGTAAAATTATAAAACACCTTTATAAAACGAATATTTCCTGTGTTTTTACTTTTACATTGGACACAGCCGATAAAAATACTAGCCATTTCCATTGTTCTTTTTTGTTGTAGTGATATTACAATAAAAGAAGACAATTTGCCGTAGATCTTACAGTTGCTTCGAAATTAAATAATTCACATTTTCACTAACAGATTTACTACCCAACTTCAATATCCTAATACCTCAGTAGAGATTAAAAAATGTATTGAACAAGTATTATTTTATTTTTCTCCTCAAACTTGTGTTTCTTTATATAATGTAATACTATATACGCATAAAAGACTTTTAGGACGCACAGAGAGAGAGAGAGAGTGGAATATTATTCGGACATATTCGAATATTTTGAATATGTTTTGATCCTTCTTGTAGTAAATAGAGTTCGCAAATAACTTGTCATATTTTTTTAAATTTAAGTTTTACATATTAAATTATTTTAATACAATTTTGACACTTTAGCCAGTTAGCTTTGCCTCATCACGAAATGCAGTTGTAATAGGCCATAATGTGATTAAATTCCAAAACCGCATCTTGCGGTGCGGGGCACATACTAAAGTCAGGCAGTTTTTATTTATGGGCAGTACATATATGAATGCTTTCTTTCAAAGGAGTCACAAAAGGTGAACTGTGATTCACAATGTAAAATTATGCGGAGTATCAGGTCATTTCACGATATTTTGAAATAGTGAAAACCCATTTTAAGAGCTTAGCACCGCATTTGCTACAAAAAATATGTCCCAGACAGCTTCTTCTCCTAGAAATGACTAAGACCTCGAGAAATATGCGGTGAAGAAATCCACATCTATTTTAACAATTGTGTATTTGTTATATTTTGAGGGAATATTTTATGTTCAACAACTTCCCACTCCAATGAACTAATCACCCAACTACCAGCAAAATATCGTTTACTTATTGCACACAGGGATTTTATAGCTTACTAATTCCCTTCCAGCAATAAACGCATAATTCAAGGCGTAGCCAGACACGCTCTATCGCGCGTAAATTTGTCTTTCCAGCGGTTAACGATTCACTGACCAACTCAAAACACTAGTCAGCAAAAAGTCAGATGTGTAAAAGTATTCGATTAGTTGCCTTTCTATGGTATGCGATTCATATAAGGACGAGCTCATTACCGGTTAATATAAAAAAGAGGACATCATCTGCGGCGCAGCTAAGAGGAGGTGATGGAGATCTAAAAACTACCATTGAATGCACTGAGCTTTCATGGGTGGAATTTTCAAATGGAATTTTCATATTCATCCCGAGGTGCTCCTGCAATCTAACTCGGGAACTGCTGCGCTGACCCAGACGGCACAAATTATTTCTGGAACTATATTTTTCCTTCACCAAAGAAAATTTTACTGCTCTGCGTGTTTTGAAGTAAACTGCTAAGTCATCAAGATATAGCACGTGTGTGTGTATTATACTCTCAGGTTAAATATTCATGTGTTTGTATAATAAATACATATGTTAAATGCAGAGAAATATAAAATGGGCATTTGTTTTTAAATACCAGGAAGGGATTGATCCTCCATATCCTCTCCACTAGGTACGCCCCTGCAAGTAAGAGTGGAAACGTTCCTCTCAACCGAAGCATTAGATGGAGACATCCATGTCAAACTAAGTCATTTCTAACAGGATTTATTTATAAAATACGTTTTAAATTTACTAGTCATCATTTTTTATTTTTTTATTGGGGCTTTACAGCTCGCCGACATCCAGGTAATTAGAGCCATAACATATCTAAACAGTTTCTAAATGCAGGCAGGGAAAGTTCATTCACGCACCATAGGCAGAGTCAACGCGACTCTTTCCCCGTGTGTGGGACTCGCCGAATGACTCGACCATACCCACTAAAACCCTCCTGAATTACCATATATCTAAACATATAGATGATATGAAAGAACAGACAAGAGTCACCTAAAAAGTATTTTTTTTAAAGAAGAAAGAAAGAAGAAAATTTAAAAAAGAAGATGTAAATTTAAACCCTCCCGAGAACTTGTGGGAGGAGCCCCAATCCAATCATGAATTTATATCATTATATCATATATATATATATATATATATATATATATATATATATATATATATATATATATATATATATATATATATATATATATATTTGTTGATGGAATAATTGCATTTTAAATCTACTAAGTGTACAAATTCCGAATTTATTAAGGAACTAACCAATGATGTGCCATTTTTAACCGACTTTTTTAATTACATCTAAGATGAAGGTGTTTTCCCAGACTCATGGACTACGGCTGTATTACAACCTATATATAAAAACAAAGGAAATATAAATGATCCAAATAGTTGTAGGGGAATCTCACTACTTAATGTTATTGGAAAAATTTATTGCAAATTTCTGTACTAGAGATTACGACTCTGGGCCGAGAAACAAAATAAACTCTCGACATTACAGGCTGGTTTTAGAAGCAACAATAGCACAATAGGTAATCTATTTATTTTAAACACGTTAGCCGAGAGAGAAACTCGAAAGCAACGCGGAAAGCTGTACAGCGTGTTCGTAATTTTGAGAAAACTTTTGACACTGTGAACAGAGACATCCTTTGGTGTGTATTAGCGGACAACGTAGTGTTAAAAATATTCCTACGTACTTTGCAAGCTTTATATTGCTCTGATAATGCATGCGTTAAAACAAATAATACTACTCTAACTCCAACTTTTCAAGTAACTCAGGGAGTGAAGCAGGGATGTGTTCTTTCTCCGTTGCTATTTATATTATTTATTAACAATATAATAGAAAAAATATGTGAGGCATCCACAGATGCCCCAACAATCCGTGCTCCTCCAGAACAGAAACAGATACCGGGGTTGCTATTTGCGGACGATCTTGTTCTATTCTCCACAACACCGCCGGGACTTCAGATAGGTCTAGATACGTTGGAGCTGTTCTGTGATAAAATGTCTCTACATATAAACATATATAAAACCAAAGTCAATGTATTCAAAAACGGATGGATGTTTAGTAAAAATGAAATTTGGAATTGCAAACGTCAACCTCTCGAGAAAGTTAAAGATTACATTTGTCTAGGTGTCAAAATCAGCATGAATGTAACCTAGTCAAGACATACACAAAAATCAAAACAAAAAGGCATGTATGTTCTAAATGAAATCCAAAGAAGTACTGGTACCATCCCTGACATCGATCCTAGGATTGTAGTACGATGTACACGTCACTATTCGTACCTACAGTAGCGTACTGAAATATGGGGTATTGGGGATTGCGCATCACTTAATTCGCTTCAAAATAAATTTTTGAAAAATACTCTTGGCGTACTTCCGAGTACAGCTAATTGTGGTACTCTTTGGGAATATTACCGTTAGAAGCAAAAATTAAGATGAGGGCCATTTAAATATTGGGTTTCAATAAAAAATGGGGAACGGATCAACAATATATACGATTGCTACGAGTTAACGTGTAACGATGGGTGGGGTCAAAAAATTAGAACTATAATCGAAACTGCCGGTCTAGGACACTTGTGCCAGACAGCTCCGGCGAGATCTGATTTTGAATTAATTATTCAGAGTCTTGAAGACATAGAGAAACAAAACATAACGGCTGAGAGACAGGAAAAGAGGTCACATAGATACATTAAATAAGGTAGCAAGAGCAGGTTACGCTTGGTTTCGACTTGGGGGATGGAAATTAAGGAAATAGAGGGGGGATCGAGATTCGCAATGCCCTTTATGCCGAACTAGAAGATTGGGTTCACATTCTACTAAATTGCGCTAACACTGAAATAGGTCGAAAAAAGTGGCTTCTTGAGGGGGGTACAATAGTAAACCAAAAAATTACACTTTAGCTTTTGAAATAATGCGAGATAATAGAATCTCCGTTATTTTACTACTTGGCAAATTTCTGAGTATGGTTCAAAAAAAGAGGGAGGTGGAACTGATGAAGGAGATTAACCAGAATGAACACAATTTAAATCTGTTTAAATTATTATTGTTATTATTATTATTATTATAAGTGTTATTAGTAGTAATATTAGTATTCTATTTTAATCTGTTTTCATATATTTCAAAATGTGTACATGTGGGGATATGGGTCCATGTACGTATATATAGGTAAATAGGTAAACAAGATTTATTTGGGTATGTTGGTGTGTATGCATATATTATTTGCCCTGCAGATAAGTATGTATTTTTGATTCTACCGAATTTTTTTTGCTCTGTTACAGGTTTCCAGTTATTAACCAGATTCTTTTTATGCTTAGCGCGCTTGCCCTAACCGTTGGTTTTCCGTGGTTCCCACCGGTGCTCAAAGAACGAAACAGAGACTTAAGTAATATAACAATATCTGAGATTAAAAATTAAAATTATATTTAAAAAATAGCCATAACAGTAAAAATATTCTTATTATAACTTATTAACACTTATTAATTTCTTTTTCCGCTAATGATATTTACCTTCCAAATAATCAAAATATTTTAATACCTCTAATTTTAGTTATTGTTTCAGTTCATTAAGAGTGAATACTAGGGTATAGTATGCACAGCCAACGGTACATTTTAGGGATTCTGTATGGTGCACGGGTATTAAGCCCCGCCACATATTTTGTATATTTTGTTGTTGTTAAAATATAGCCCTTTTGAACTGCATTGAACTGAAGTGTACAAGTTACGGGGTTTTCTCATCTGGCCAACACAGACTCTTGTTCTTAGCGTAGTTCGAATAGTGTGGCTTTCAGTCATGATATTTCTTAAGATCAGATACTGTGCCAAAGACTACATTCTTGATGGAACTTAAAAAGGCAAATCATAGTCGGTTCTTTTTGCCCGAGCATAACGTCCAATCTGTTGCGCAGATCGTGTCTCCATCGGCTGGTACTATATTTGAAACACCCCCCCAAAAATGTGTACCATGGTAAGTATTGTGTTGCAAGCCTCGTAGATGGGGGAAGTTCACCGCGTAAGAGATGATCATGGGTAAGATAGCAGTGGCCAATACGAAGACGTGAAAGGATCACTTCTTCACATCTATTCGCGTGTGATAAAGACGACCAGGTCCTAACGGAGTCGTTTACCTTCTTCAACTTGAAGGCGCAAATTTTCCCCATTCGGTTTGCCGTGTCTTAAGAATAGATGATCTCATGGCAAGCTTTGTGTCTGACGTGGGAATGGTTGAAATGTCAGGAACTGCTTTCTGTGTTGCCCGCTTCGCTGCCTCATCAGCTTCTCCGTTACCAAAAATACCTACATGCCCAGAAACCCAACAAAGAACTATTTCAAAATTTTGGATTGCTAGACGGCTCATTATATTCTGAATAGTCAGTGTCAGGATATCAAAAGAGTAGAGTGAAGACACAGACCACAGAGCACTAATAGTCACTGCATAGAACCACAATCCGAATTGAAGATAGCTGAATGGACTTCAGTGCCTCAAGGATTGCATATTACTGAGCAGAGTACACGCTGCAAAAGGAATGGAGGCGAAGAGAACGGGTGGCGCTATGGCAGTGGAAAACACTATGACCAGAATACATAGGTCTCATTTCTCTGACGTTCCGCTGGTACACAGAAGCAGGAGTGTCCTGCTTTGAAAGTTTAGATAGTTGAAAGTCGGTACTTGGTGGAATGAGGGACAATGGTGGTGTGACACAATGTGGGTATTTCATCGGAGGAGGTGGGATGATGTCATTTTCCTCCAGCAATTTATTAATGCATACACCCGCGGGGTAATGAAGATCTTGCAGTTTAAGATGAACAAAATTTGGAGGAGTGGATGTGCTGGAAAGTGAGGATATCTGAAACCCCCATCAGTTTCAGTCCGTAAGATCCAAGTAAAATGTGGTACCGCACCTTCTTGTTAAGGAATGGTTCGCCAACATCAATCAGTAAGCAATATATTCGACTGTTGCAGAAGGCATCGGTTGCAATTCTAACTCCTGCATGATGGGTGCTGCTAAGGGGTATGATGGAGGCATATAATATATAGCCATAATCTAATAATGACCATATAAGACTTCTATTCAGGCGAAAAAAGCAAGTTACGTCTGCACACCATGATGATGCTCTTAGGCAGAGAAGGTGGTTCAGGAATGAGTTAGAACGGGAGTGTAGTTTACGTTCGAGATTGCGCCAAGTCAGTGTGTGGTCGAACGTAACACCTGTAACGTCGGCGCCAGGACATGCCATCAACTTGCGAAATATTAATAGCTCTTTGTATTTCCCAATCCGGATGTTGTTAAGAATATTACAATAAGTGGCCGGTCAGCGCTAAGACGGACGTGCGACGAGTTTTCCGTGTGGAGGTATTGTTCGAACGAACACTTTTCATCTTAAGGAAAGTATGTACCAGTGTATTCGAAGAATGCAATCGGCGACGTTGACCCACAGGGATTCAGGTGTACCTAAATTAAAGACGAATTCCACGAAGAAATGAATGAAGAACGAAAAGGGTGTTTGCGAAGCGCCTAGGTGACGGTCATGACGATTCGTCCTCTACGGCGCGTTCTCTGCATTCCTAGAAGCAAAAGGGGTGACACAAAAAGGGTGCTTGCACGGTGGAGGCGAAGGCGTGGTTATTCACTGATCACGTGACATCTGGTACAGTATATATTGGGAGGAGTGAAGCTCCTCGGGGATGCTTTACAAAGGAACGTAGAGATCCGTCAGCACGGACAAGTGACTGTACTAAGTTTAGGTCGTGGAGACCATATGTTTGATAAGGCTGCTGCGGTAGACTTAATGAACTCATTACTAGGTGCGAGGGTCGTTACTAGTATCATTTAGTTGTTGGGGGAAAACAACTTATCTTTTCGAAGGAACAGATGACCTGAGGGTTTTTAAAATTTAGTTGTCTTCAACTATATTTTACAAAGTATAAACAATGCTCTCTGACAGCATAATTTGTGTAATAACAGATTATTAGATGTATTAATGATTTTGGGAGTTTGTGTCTGTAAACAATTCAGATTTCATGTAATTTGTAATAAATCATTATTTATTATTATTACACGTGAGTTTGGTTGCTCGGGAAACCGAGCTGGTGGCAGCGACAAAAACTACCATAGGGATTTTGGTAGGTATGTGAATCCCGCTTCTACCAAAGAAATAATAACAACACATCAGGGTTTGAGGTGTGATGTTACACACCCAGCAACTTTGCAGAATCAGCGAAAGGAAGATGTAGACTTTTGTAAAATTTCTTTAACTTTTTATTTGGTTTATGTAATAATTTTACACCCCACGATTTCCGCTTTGAAGGCGGAAGGATCATTAAATGATACCTGAACTCCAGAGTCGCATATCTGTAGTTTCTGCACTTCCTCCAAAATCACCTGACAGCCATAGGATGCTGTAGCTGGTTTCGGAGTGTTTACCGCTGATGCAAAGGATTTAATCATACTGACAGGATGCTTCACGAGTTAGTAAAGCCTATGCGGAAAAAAATAAGCTGAAAAGTTCAGCCAGAAGTAAGCCGTAACAGCTCACGCGTTGGCTGTCTTGCGGACAGACAACATTAGTTGCCACAGCTTACGTTGTAGCTGCCCTAAACAAGTTTTGGTCTGATCGTGACCAACTTACTAACACTGCGGATGTTAATACTGTTTTGTCTGAAAAGAAGAAAGTTACATCAACAGATATAGCTTATGGGTTTTACGCACAACAGCTCAGTCCTCCTGAGAAATCTGTCATGTCTACAAATACTATTGTTTGTTCCTCCCCGCCGATCTCGTTCGTAGTTGCTGCTAAATGACACTCGGCTAAGCTGCCTTCTATGCATTCGGTTTGTTGACTCATGACTGAGCCACAGACTACGCAATTGTTTTACGGAATTAAACCGACCATGGCTTTCGCAACTACGAATACTTGTTTACTTTAAAATGACCCATTACTGCGAGTAAACGATGCTATTCCCACGTCGCATCGCCCGAAACTTGAAGTCGAGACGACGATTATCGACGTCAAGTAGCTATACCTTGATGATATTTTGAATGTTTGTAGGTTTACGTTGCCCAATACCTAATTATTATTTTAAATAATGTTACTTTTAACTATTAATCTAAGAAGTATATTCAAAATATAGTCACATTTGGATTCATAAAAACAATATTTTCTCGGTACTGTAAGATATATTTTTCAACATTTTAGAGGTGATACTGTTTAACAAATTATACTATTCAAGGTACTACTACTGAAGTGTCAAGTCTAAGACAGCGCAACACAAAACGATAAAATATAATTCTGTCGTCGGGCTACAATAGCCCAGTGGTAGCGTTCTCGTCTTGAGAAGAAACGTGCTCTGGATCGAATACTGGCGCTGTCGGATGACTGAAGAAGTACTTTAAAAAATAACATATTATACGAACGTGAGCCATGCGCACGATAACAAGACAAGACAATGGAGTTGTATTAAAATAAACATCCTCATGAAAGTCGTACAGAGATGAAAGCATGCAAATGAGTTAACGACGCTGACCGACGTGACATGCTTGGCGAGGCAGAGAAATGTCGTGACACGGCAGGGGGTTGGGACATCCGCTACAGTAAGTTAATATAGCATGCCCCCTTTTCATCTTGTAGGTATGCTGCTAATGCTGTTAGCTGTGGTACAGAGGGACGGAAAATTAGGTTTCGGATCTCTTATAGCAGACGGATGTTAGCTGTGCTCGTTTATCTGTCGGCTGGCAACCAACACATTAACTGCGCCAGTTTTTTTATTTTGTCAGTGTGACCTCAGGGATAGACACCCCATCCGTAACCCGGATCTTCTGGATGTCCTTCTCGATCAGAAATTTCGTGCATATGTTGCCAGATTGAAAGATGACTCTCCTTACAATTAACACAGCACGGAGGTGACGAGCATGATGGCAAAACGTGAGATGGCTTATCGCAATTTACGCAAACATCGCAGGATGATTTACACCGATCCAATTTGTGACCGAACCTGTAGCCCTTGAAGCAGCGCAGAGGGTTCGGTACATATTGGCGGACACGCAGTGTATAAAAACCACAGTGTATGGTTTCTGGAAGAGACGGACGATCAAACGTCAGAATCAGTGTGGGAGTGGAGATGAACTCTCTCTGCATCTTCCTCATTATTCTGTGGATGTTCACCACGACTTCGGGCTCAAAAAGTGTCTTAAGATCTACTTCAGTTTCTTGGGCAAAACCATCGAGATTGACCACTCCTTTGCACAAGTTCAAGCTAGTGTGAGTGCTCACCTGGATCTTCAAACCAGCAATTAATTTCATGGACATGATTAATTCAATATCCTCATCTGTACGTGCCTAATCTTACCTGTATTTCACCGCTCTACTGGCCGACGACAGAATGCACACATCGAACTGACTCGTCAATTGCCTTTGCATGACGGCACGCACTAACAAACTTTAAAGTCTTACCATCCTTAACACACTTCATTAAAAGGATTCGAGGCTTTGTCGATTGGTCGCTGTCCATACAAAAGAACCTTTCAGATCTCCATACGAAAGAAGTTTCTCCAACTAATCGTTCCCAGAGGAAGAGAGCAAAAGGGGGTTAAATTTTCTATACAAATGGTATTACTTCTCATCCCCGTGTACCCCACCCACCATGGAGTTCAACAAGAGACACCCCACTGGATGTTTGCAGAGGTCCACACCAACACCGCCGACCAGCGGGGAAGTCACCACTGGGCGCCCCCCTCACCCTGGAGTTAGTCAGAGACCTAGTCCGAGCCAACTGATTGAAGGTGGGTTAGCCCCCGAGCGCTCGTCTAGAAGTGGCCGAGACCAAAGAAAGAGTATTGGCAATCACGAGCATACGAATCTACGTAGGGTCTCATGGATCCCTTAACTCACCAGGAAACCCGTTCTTTCCGACACGGCTCACCATGCACGACAACCAAATTAATGAGCGTTCAGCATACAGAGAAGGCCAGTACAGAAAATAAAAAGCGTTAAAGGTGAAAAACTGTGTAAATAAGAGAAAAGAAATGAAACAGAAAAAGAAATATTTGAGAGCCCTCTGTGTTGGACGTGGGCCGTCAGGACGTGGGTCGACTTACTTTGATGGGCATTATAAATATATTTTTATAATTGGTTTGACATGTGAAGTATTGCGCATTATACTTCATTTCCTAAAATTGTGCTTAATTATGCTTCCAAATATTACTATTTACTATCACATAAATGTCATGATCAAAGATAAGGTAGCAACCATATGTGTTAATTTCTATTAAGCTTTTAATGCTTTGTACATGCCCTGTTCTGGTCCATTAAAAAGTCTATGAATGTAGATGTCCTCATCCGATTTATTGAAAAGTCAATGAAATGAGTGACCGACATGCAAGATGGAATGATGAGCGAGGGCAGAAATATTTTATAATTTTGTAATGTAAGGTAATATAATAATACATCATGAAGTAAAGTAGAATAATATAAATTAAGATAGGTCATTATATCAATGCTGGTGTAGACCCATCTTTCAAAGTGAATTTTCTGTATTTTATGGATCATTAGAAACAAATCAATTTTAGAGGTTAAAATAATTCTAGGTATTTGCGAATAAAACAAGAATGAATGAATCACCATCAAATGAAATATTTTCACGGAATTGAATTCAATAGTAATTAACTTTTAATTGCGATATAATTTCGAAGCAATTTATTATCGTAAATTAAGCACAGCGTTGGTGCGTTGGTAGCGTATTCGCTTTGTCCACGCTACTGGGCGAGAGAGCTCGGCTTTGACCCCATGATCAGCCGGAGCAGATGAGGTTATCAGCCATCGATAAAATCACATATATAGGACATAAAGACTGAAACCCCGTATTTTGGAGCTTAGATCCCGGACATTACTGTACAAAAATAATTTTTGCCCAACATAGTAATGAAATAAGATTAATATTATGCCGCGTTTATTTTTTATTAATATTTAATAATAAACAAAGAAGAATTTACATAATTAGAAACGTCTTTTTAAACAAAATTAAATAGAAACTTCTCTGCATTCGTAACAATAAAACAGAATAACTACAATAAAGACACAAAACAATCGCAACACTTAACACGATTACAGCAAAACACGATTAACGATTGGTAAATAATTGGAAGCAGGTGCAAATTTCGAACGATTTTGCAAGAGTCTGCACTGCTCCAGTAATTTTAAAAATTTGGACAGTGTAGAAAATCCCACTCGGATGCTTCCCGGACTCCCTTCAAACTAGATCAAATCCTGGGAAACCCGGAAGCATGGCAATCCTAGCCGTCTCTAAACTATAGCTGATCCTAAATTATCTTGAGGCAACCATTTTGTGGGCGAGGGTTATACACCAGCCACGCAGTTCTCAATAATCTCCGGTGGAGCGATAGGCCTATTTTCTTTAAATACAATGTATTTACCTTTAAAAATCATTCAATTTTACAAATGTACCAGATTTTGTCTCATTCTATTCGAACGACTATTATGGAAATTACAAATGATATACCAATTTGACTCAGCAAGTTTCCTCCTCCAAATCATGTTTTGGTTGAACAACAGGCATCACGACCTGAAACTAGTGGTAAGACATAACAAAAACATATTTAATATATCGTTACCTGGAACAACCAGGGTTAGTACTTTTAAGACTGCACCTCTTTTCGTAAGGCAAATTAAAATTCTTTGGAAAGATACCACAGACTAAAATAGTGTCTGTAGATAAGAAATAAAGCATTTTAAGCACCTTTTCCCCTTTTTCGGGATCTGAATCCCTTTTTTCCCAAACGTACCCGCAATCTCTATTCTATCCTTTTACTGAAGCTTTTCAATAATCCTCTAGCGCGCATTATATAAATTTTTTAGATATATATAAACGGAGAGAAATTCACATGCCATATTGTTTCGAATCAATATCGAATATTTAAGTAACAATATTAATGTCACAATATGGGTATTTCATTCAATCTTTTATCACTGGAATCAGTTGTCTGCTGTTCGTGAATGTTAGTTCGTTACTATACAACCATGGTCACTTTTTACACACGTATAATACGAAGTGAATATGAAATTTGTCCCTCTGCTTTCTGTGAATGTCAAAAGCTTTAGCATCCACAAATGTGTTCTATCTCCTAATAGAAAAAGACTTATTTTTATAAATGTAGAGAAACTTAATGTCTTGAAGTGCAACAGCTTCCTATTTTTTCCTTTTTCTAATGAGTCATAAGTTGATATACTTGTTTGCAACTCAATAAACTAGAATAGGAGAAACACGATATCTTGAATTAGTTGAGTACCGTAGCAACTATTTATCCTTATTTTACCTGATTTTAGCACCTTTTCTCGTATAAAATATGCTCCTTAAAAACCTAACCTTGGTAATAACGATGTAACAAATGGATTAAAGTCATCTTCCACACTATAGTGATCGAGACTAAGACTGGATGCTCCGTCAAGCGAGAAAGCTCCGGACGAGCAGAAGGCTACCTGGCCTTTAAGAGAGCGTGTCAGGGATGAAAGCAGGAAACCTTCCTAGCTTCTCCCCTGCACGTGATATTTAGACGCCCACGCAACGGTTTCCTTCCCTCCTTCTTAGCGTCGTACTCTCCACTCGACGACTTTTTACAAACCATTACCCCCTTCCTTGAGGTCGCTCTTCCTTCTCATGCTTCCGTGCTCGACCTCGCCATTCTCTCCTCCACCGCAAGACTTGCCCTCCCTGACAACTCTTTTTTTTCGCACACGAGTGTCTCGCGTCGGGCTTCGTGCTTCTCCACTTCCAATTCCTGGTCGTCATGATTCAGATGGAATCGGTGTTCAGAGCTTCTGGAGATTATGGATGCCTCTGACAACATTGCTGTATCGCGGCGTTGCACTGACCGGGATGAAATTCTCGCCAAAATATTATACATCACGACTTTCCTTAAAGTAACGCTTCATTTATCATTTACAAATCCAAAGTTGAGTCTTAATTATGAAACATTCATACCATTATCTTCAATTAATAACCAATTGCTCATCATGTAAGTCCAGTTTTGGGGCTGTCTGTACCCAACCTTGTTTTCTCTTGTTTTGCCAAATTATTAAATCCGCAAACCCTTCATTTATAATAAAGAAATGGACAAAAAGTCACGAGATTATTGGTATTTAGCTCGCAGGAAACTTGACTTGGAAACTGTATGTATCAACTAGCGAGTATTGACGGCTGGTGTATCTTGCATATCAAATCATACTTCACAACACTAAGTATGACACAGAATACAACATACGGATGAGACATTAATTTTTTATCTAATCGATAACAATCCGTCAGCTTCTAAGAGATAATATTCATAATTCAAAGAAAACTAAATTTCATACTTGATAATTTGTTGTCAGAGACTACTAAACACGAAGGTTTTACAACAATAACCCTTCTAGTTCTTGTATATTCGATATTTTGTAGTCCCTACCACAATTTGTTAAGTTCTACGATATGATATGAAAAGTGATCTAGTGTAACGATATGAAAATATGATTCGAGGCAAACACAATACAACAACATGCTATGCTGGTTATGGCAGTGAAAATATAGGTTCTGGGAGAGTAATACATTCGTTTTAAAACAATAATGAAAAGAACAACTTAGATTAGGTTAATAGTTTATTGTTCGATCAGAGCAATGTATGCGTTTCATTTTACCATAACACACTGAGTATTGAAGATTATATCGTCCAGATGATCACCTGCTGCATTCTCGTGTCCGAACACGGCGAGTTCTGCCATGTGATTTCCATTTTTACATCGGAAATTGTTTACCTATCACAATAAGTTTTTCTGTAAACCACGAGTAGGTACACGGAAGAAAATGTATGTGGTTTTCTTGTTCGGAATTCTTTCGTGCCGACCCACTACACTGGAATAATTGTTGAATTGCCGCAGAGTTACAATACCGGAATCACCGTTTTGAAATGTCTCTACAACAAACACAATGCAATCATCACTCCACGCCATCCTATTAACTAAATGGCATGGTTTGCACTACTCAAATGCACTCGATGCCAGCACCGTCTGTAAATACAGCACGCGATGTGGCCAGTTGAAAAAGGGTATATTGTTCTGTTGGACCCTGTGCAATTAAATAAAAATATTATTATAAATAATGAGATCAAGCCATTTATCCATTTTATTTATTTTAGAAATCCGTAAAAACACATCTCTATTTTTATCATTAAAGTGCAAAAATGTTTTAGTACCTTGAGAAAAATTTATCCGAATACTAATTCAAAAGTTCCAACTTGAATAGAATTAAATAAATGTGACTGAATTAAAGAAATAAATTTTCTCAAATCACCATTAACTCAATAAATTTTAAGATAAAGTTCATCATAAAGTGTGTTTTGTTGAACAAAAATCATAGACATTCCAAACCTAGAGAAGAAGAAAGTGTACGGTTCGCACTAAAATATTATCTTTTTTCCTCCAATTTGGTATATAATGTATTGTGGCAGAACGGGCTTTAAAGTTAATAATAATTACTCATAAAATAATTTTGAATGGTTCTATTGCGAATGCCCCGGCTAGCTCTCCTCAGGGGTCCACAATAATTTTAACGGGGTTCGATTTATATCCGAAGGAAAGGGGCCATACAATGGTTCCAATCAAGGAAAACGCCAGACAAATAGATCCATTTATGAAAGTTAATTTATTCCTTGGAGACATTCCTCCCAGAAAAAAGAATCACCCCCAAAAACAAAACACAAATGAAAACCCAACAATCACATTACACTAACGCCAAAGTGACGTTGTTCCCGCCAAAAAGACACACAAAAATTACTCATTCCTCACACAAACAAATCACCCCCAAAAGACAAAACCCAAATAGAAATTAACATTCCCTGTTACACTAACGCCAAAGTGGCGTTGTTCCCGCCAAAAGACACAAATGAAAATCACACCCAAATGCCTAAGTGGCCACATTCCCACCAAAAGACACACATTAAAATCACTGGCTTTACAATTAACATTCGCTAACTGTCAATTTTATCAACATTTATCATAATCAAAAATAAGCGTTCATTGTCTTTTTAACTCTATTCAAACTTAAGCTACGATTGAGTATTCATTTCTTGTAAACAAAGTCAAACACTGATTTTACTCCTAGCTCTTTCTCCTTAACAGTTTACTTGAATTCCTTCTTAGTTCCAATAGTTCACTGATTTTACTTGGCATACCTTTCTGAGCGACAGAGTTCAGTCATAACACTATTTCAATTCAAAGTTCACGCTCAGATTGGTAGCTGACATCCAGTTCTTAGCAACGCGCAAGCGCAATGCGACGTTGGCTTTCACCTTCACCAGCGATCGCACCATACCTGACCAAGATGATGGACCATTTGAAAGCCGTGGAGGAGGATCCCCTCCCAGACATCAGCACGGCTGCCTTCACGGATTATCTGCGACCAGCGCCGATCAGCTTCAGCGTTTACCGCGTCCGTCCAGTTACCACCCGAAAAACGCTCCGACAAACTAATTAAAAATACTCGAGTGATCTGCGCCGCATGAGCACGATTCGGAAACGTATGCTGACGCAATCTAAAAATCGAGTCTGAGCTTCAACGAAACACCAGTCTCAGCTGACAAAAACTTGTACGAGCTGACAAGCATCTGTCTGAATGCTGACGAAAAAATCTAAGTCAGCGAAGAAACATCTATCAGCGCGATCTGAAAAGCATCTGATCTGACGAAACCGTGTATGTCTGAGCTGCGTGAGCATCTATCTGCGACCAAAAACTTCTATGTGAGCTGAACGCATCAATATGAGCGCAGACGAAAAACATGTGAGTAACTAATGAGCTATCTACGAAAATCTGAGCAACTCTGTGAAAATGTGAGCAACTCAGCAACTCTGAGAAAATGTGAGCAACTCTCTGAGCTGCGTGAGCTATCACTCGAAAGACGAAAGTGTGAG
>NNCF01126387.1:2140282-2195219 GCA_002313205.1 Laupala kohalensis | reverse complement strand
CTTACTAGCCTTAGGTTTCTAAAAGACCATAAATTTTGATTGAAGTCAAAAGAGCCGCCGACAACTTTCTAGTGCCGCGTCCCGTCTGTAGTCGTCCACTTCTCCAAACCGTCATTCGTTTAAATTTCTTACTCTTCGCCCGTCCAAAATTCCGCGACAAAATAATTAAATTGTTATTAATTAGAGGATTATTCAAATCTCACAGTATAGTGATTGTATCCGCATGGCGGAACGTAACTACTATCCGTCAACGCCGCAAGGCCTCGTGCAAGATTGGAGAAATAGCCCTTTTTCTGTTTTTCGTTTATTTTTGCCTATAATGATCAAAAAATTAAGAAATTGCGACTTAACACATAGTCATTATGTCACACTGTTCAAAATAGGACTATTATAGAAGTCGTATCTTATTTTTACAGCAGTAGAAGTAAATTAAATACCATTCATTTTTAAGAAATTCTATTTTTGACTTCTAAATTAAAACGCAATCACGAGTTAATGTCATTTGATTCATTAAAAGTATTTTAAGTTTCCAAATGTACGTAGTACAATAATTAAAATTCTTCAGGAAGATAAATACTTGCTTCAAGTGACGAAGTTCTATCACTAAAAGTATTTTATTTCTGATAAACTGCATAACTGAAACGAGTGTAAATATATAAGCTATTAGAAATTATTAAATTTTAAAATGATCAAACCATTTTAAATGATGCAACAGAGTGACCTTGAAGTATAAACTAGTTATAATAAAATTATTTATTCACGAAAAATCAATTAATGAAGTAACTTGAAACAATAATATCACAAACACATTTAATTTTACACGTATGTTATTAATTATTAGTATTTTTTATGTTATTCTAGATCCCATTAAACAGCATTTTTATAACACTTGACTGTTTGTCGTGATATAATGACGAACGACCCCACAACCTACGTCGTAATTTATTACGTACTTTTATTCGCCTTACTGTTTCAGTTAGCATAACTGAGCTAATTGCTAAACATCTGTGATGAATTATTTCTGAAATAACCACGCCCTTTCCCCACTTTTTTTTTTTTGGGGGGGGGGCTTTAGGGCTCGTCAACATCGAGGTCATTAGAGCCCATCCCATAACCCGCATATTGAAACCAACAAAACCATCACAATAAAATGCATCGTGTAAAACCAACGTAGCAGAAAAAACATTGGTTTTCTGAACCAAAGACAGCAAAGAACACTGAACACAAATTCTGCATGCGTCATGCAGCACAAAATGTGTCGTATGTAGTGAGCTTCACTCTCTCTGTGCCACCGAAGGTTGCAAGTGGCATCAGCCGATTATACTTAGGTCTCACAGTTACCTTGTTTCCTAGAACTTACTTCACATTTGAAAATTAAGGAGTAGTATTTAGTAACAGTTTTTCGAATCAACACTTTTATTCGTTGTGGGGGGGGTGTCAGTGAAAATGCTAATTTCATTTTAAATAAATATTGTTCAGACAATTTCAAAGATAACTTTTCTTAACTTGGCTTACGTAATGTTCATTAGTTACAGTATCACATACAAATAGCTATTAAATTTTATTCCATTTTTGAAGATCACGATTCAATATTTTAGCGACAATTATTTGTTTAAGACCCTTTCTAAATTATTGACCAGGATATTTTTGCGATTTTTTACAGCTCAATACTAACACACCATGCTGTTTTGGGAACTCTAATGGTGAAAATTAGAATTCGGATAAGTTAGAAATGATTGAAAATGACTGTCATTTTCAATCAAAGCACTTACATCTACCCTTATAAATATCATGCTAAGAATAGTTGAGTAACATACATTAAAGTCAGAATAACAATGTAATATACAATGTGCACACAATAATGTAATTTCTTAGGTTCCTATATGCCTCACAAAATATCACTAGCTGATCATTAAATGTCACTTTGCTCCTCCTCCACCCCATTTTTTTTCGTCTTGCGATCAAAAATCACAGAATAACGCATTTCTCTTCATAAGCACTGAACACACACACAAAAGAGGCTAGGATTACCCATATCAACATACAATTAATTCACAAAGTATTCTTAAGTTAGAAAAAGATTTTTTCTTCTTCAGCACCTATGAATGTTTTAGCATCGATGATGAAATTTAAGCATAAACATTAATCCCATACTCCGCTCTCGCAGTGAAGTTCTTTTACTCATATCAATATTCTTCCTCCCGCGAATCCTATACCATTAACTTTGCATCTGCTCAAAAATTTCAATCAGATGTGAATCGAAATTTTAGATAAGAGGGTTTATTTTTTAGACATTTAAGTCGTACTCGTAGCACGACATCTCAATATTGCACTTGCTCATAATTCCAATGCGATATTTGGCTTATTTTATAGATCGATCTTCAACAATGACCATTCCCCATCTATTCACGGGCTAGTAAATTTTTATAAATTACTTTCTATTTAACTGAATACAAATGTATTTTGCACGTAAATGTATCAATCAACTACTGAAAATATTACTGTTTTTGATCGTTCCTTTCAAGTCATAGCCCAATTCAGAAGCACTTTTTCACTCGTCACAACAGAATTGAGAAAGCCTTTCATTCTAACATCATAAAAGTCTCTGTGGCCACATGGCTCTGTCTCTCTCCCACAGAATCCATACCAGTCCAAGACACACAGCCCCATCCTCTTCCCGTCGCTGCCTCCCATCTGTGTCTCTTCCAAATCAAACTTACCTCCCGCGACGGGGACTTCGCTTCCGATTGTTTCTTCCTACTACGTCTTCCGTCGAATGTCCGCATCTGCTACTTCTCTCCCCATCCATCCGCCCGCGCAAGAGCCTCCCTCCATCACGCAACGCGTTTTTTCGCCGCCCGTAGACGGACGCGCGTCTTTTGTTCGGCGTAACCCTTTCCTCCCACCCTCGGGGATGTGCGGTCAATAGTGCGATGTGCTGTCTCCTTATGCCCCCTAGGGCCTCGAACAGCGCGTTAGTCACGACTCGCCCGCCTGCCCCGGACGCCGCTTCACCCGCGCCTGGCCCCGCTCCAACTCCAATATGTCCCGCACCGCGCCGGTGCTGCGACGCCACCGCTGCGCCGTTACCACCTCGGTAGCGAAAAAAGCATAGCTCTAATCGAATTGGGGCCAAATCACGGCCGGACGACCCGCCGACCGACGCCGTCTCCTCTAGCAAGCATCGCTGCGTTGCAGATTGGCGCGCCAGCCCGGGAAAATTGAGTATTAAACTTGAGAGAGAAGTTTCGGTCCCCAACCAACCTAACCCCCTCTTTACGCGCCCCCTTTCGTCGCTGCGCTGCGGGCATCCCAGTGCGAATTTTTGGCGCAAGTTGTTTGCGTGCGCGCGCGCGCCCAGGCGACCGCCAAGTGTCGAGGAGACAAGCAGGGAGCGCTGCAAAGACGCGTATTAAAATATTAAAGTCGTTGTAAAGCGTCCGTTGTTGGACCGCTAATGAAGTCTCGTGGAGGAAAAGGAGAGCAGCGGGATGCAGAGGGGTGCGCTCTCGAGAAGCGTTCGTAGGGCCGACCCCGACGACGGTCTTTCTTCCCTCTTTGGCTTCCGTTCTCCTTGTTCTGATTCCTTACTTCTATACTCAATTTTCTCCGTATCTTCTTCACTCAGAAGAATCAGCATTTTTTCATCGAGACTATTTTCTGATTGTCTTCGTACATTCATATTACATCTTCCTTCCTGTGTGCATGAACCTCTTCAACATATCTTCGCGTAACTTTTGTTAATACATAGATCTCTTCACGATATTCATTCACCATGCCTTGGTCTATCTCATCTTATTCTTCCCATCAAAACACATCTCTCTCAACGTCATGTTTAACTTTGTCTTCTTTATTTAGTGATAATTGTGTTCTTCCTTGGTTCCTTTACACAGAAATTTTACTTCGTCTTTCTTTCGCCCGTTGCATTTCCCAAACTTCTAAACCTCATGATTCACGCTCTAAACAGGAAGTTGTGTATTTTCATGAATTTTTAAATTTCTCTTCTCCGTAAATTCATCTCTACAATAAATAAAAAAAGAGAACGCCATAGAATTTTTTTAAGATAAATTTGCTACTGCTTTCATAGCCTCAAAGCTTATCCAAAATTGATTAGAAAGTGGTAGAAGTACTTCGTATTTTTAAAACGATTGAACACTACTTATATTCCCGTAGTACTTATAATCCTTCCTCTTCTCTTGTGTAACTTTGTAAGTTATTTTGATTTTTTTTCTTATAAACACCATGTCCAATCAGACCTTCCTAATATTATCATCATGTTGACGAGCCCTAAAGTCCCACAAAAAAAAAAAAATTATCATCTGTGAAGAAAAAATTAAAAATTGAGTTGACGCATTGAACGTCAATTCGAATATTCGTTATTTTGTATCTTAATCGTATAAGCGAAGCGTGATGTATAGATTTATACATCGAAAAACCATTCCCTGAGCTGTCAAAATTCTTAACTTGGAGGTGAAAGGAAGTACAGGATCTGCCAATCGACAGAGCAACGGAGAAAGGTCTGCCCCCAACAGTACCAGACAGCCGGCGGCCCTCCGGGAATCGATGTTTCCGGATTTTGACTCGGAAAAGACGGAAATTGTTGTATCGTTGATTTTTTTTCCCTTTCGCTTCTCCTTCTTTTGTGAGCCACGTGTTGGAGCGCGGGGAGAAAACGAGAAATCGTGGTTCGACATCTCGAAATTGTCTGGGGGATTAAATTCGAAACTCTCAATGGAAAAAGACGTTATGTTGAAATTGTTTCGAATAAAAAACGAATATATAAATGATTCAACAAGAATCGAAGTGTTTTGAGCTCAAACGCAGTAGCTTCTAAAGAAATAAACGATTCTTACGGTCGTGTGAGACGCGACAATGAAACATACTGATTGATTATTCCATTACGATACGCTTACGTACTTAGTGAGGGCATGTTGGAGTATTTTTACTAAAAGGGTCAAGCCCCGAGAGTGATTTTCGATGCTGCGATCTTTCCTCGGGAGTCTCCGAACGCAAAGCCGGTCATTTCACCGCACTCCACAGCAAGAGCTCAGTGAGCTCTTGACATCAAAGGCGAGGAGACTCAGGGTCTTAAATCAATACTTAGAAGAAAAGAATAGAAGAGAAACAAAAATAGAATAAAATGAAAAATACACGGTAAACAAGGAGATCAGAATGCTAGGAACGCTCATAAATGTAAGGTAGTTTTGAAATATTGCGAGTGCATGCTATTATGTGCGGGAGAAATACATTTGTTTTAATTGCAAGAAAGGCAAAAATAAAAAAGGGAAATATTTATTAAGACGATTATTTATGACACAAGATACAAAATCTCACATCTACGGAAACAATAAACCACAAAAAGTTTGAATAAAATACTATTGAAAAGTAATTTCTCTGTGATCTGTTTCACAACGATATGTAGCTGAAATGTATATTTTCAAAATTCTGATACTACACAATATAAGAAAGTTTAAGAAGTTGTTTCCAAATACTTTTTTGAGAGAGTCGAAACAACAATCCGGTAATTTTGTGACATTTGAAGTTCACGTTATTTTTTGTGTGCAAAATAGTTTATTTTGTACATTTCGCTACTTTTTCCAATAATCGCACATCTAAACAATTCATTCAAATGAACAAATTCAATTTGACATTGTTGAAGACTCCTTTTTTGACATAATTTTAACCCAGCTCTCGGGGTAGAATTTTGAAAGAGGTACCGTTCATTAGAAACACATACGAATTCACGTATATTACAATGTCACCCCATATTTCGTAGAATATCGCTACCCATATTACAGAAACTTTGTTAAGTAAATACGTAAGTCATATCTACAAAAAATTATTAAAATGATTCCAATGCATTTTGTATTCAGTTTTCAAAAAGAAGTTAAATTTAAGAAATAGGCAGAACACTTTCACGGTGAAAGAGACATTTTATTAAAGACTGATCATAAATGAAAAATGCGATGTAGAAACATTACATTTCCTAAAAGAACTTACGGGAAAGCTATAGTCTGTGTAACATTAAACTTGCAAATCTGCGACTTGCAAACCTAAGCTGTCCGGTTGTAACCGTGACGTAGATTTGACACTTCACATTTCGGCATTCATACCGCAGCCTCCTTCAGGACTAGGTTGGAGCTTGTGACAGGAATATCAGAGAGCATGCCACTCTGGTCACAACCTAGAAATCACTCACTTCTGAAGAAAGCTGCAGCATGGCAGCCGAAGCGACGTCTCAAATGTAGGACGTAGCTTCAACCAGGCAGCGAAGAATTGCTTACTGAAATGCACATTTCGAGGTTGTCACTTGTCACTACGATTTGATATTTTAAACAATTTTATTCATTTCTCACTTAATAAACAACATTCGTAACAGTTTATTCGTCATAATTATGTCAGAGAGTTGCAAAACTATCAAAGAGATATTACTTGGCAATACTATTTAACCCAGTCACCGCACTAGAATGTTTACAAACATTGATGTAAACAGAAAGGGTAGGTCGAGGACACAAATGAGGTTACGCACTCGATAACGCAGAAGGTTATTCTCGATCTCAACTATGGGTACAGAGACTCTCGAGGCTTACATCTCTTAATGTAACTCTCTTAATGCTAGTTCTTGGCGGGAAATTCAAAACAAAAAGTTAAATATTCATCAAGTTCTACGGTATATTAATGAAAACTGATAGAATGAAATAACTTTCAAGCCTCGTATGGTCGAGAAACGAATAAAGCATACATATTCAACGAATTATTGACACAAGAATGTTACACTTTAAGTAAAATACTACTCTGTATTTTTGTTTCCGTTTAAATAATTGATTTATCACTAAACATAAACATAAGATTCGAGGATATTAGCTCTCCACGAATCACTTATGAACTCAAACATTTCCTGCTGAATTAATTCCAGTGAATAGGATTAATATAATAAACTGCACTACAAAATTCAACAAATACCCTGTCTAATGCAACACAGCAAATGTGCATGAGTAACTGTTTCTATATTGTTACATTTTCCAACGACAAAGGTTCTCAGTGAAATGAAAAAGTAAATATCTTCTGTCTACCTTCTTTAAACACATCATGAAAAATTAAGAAGTATTGATATAATTATTTCTACAAAGTAATAGAAAACTAATATCAATCCATCATTATAAACATTAGAAAATCTTTCAATATTTAGACATGTCTTGTAATTTGATAGGTATGTCGTATAATTTACGTTGAAGAACTGATCCAACATTAAAGGGGAATGAACCCATTTATAATGAAATAAAAATTCGAATTGTAGTAAAAACATAAAAATCACTAAAAATGTTAGAGCTCATTGGAAATTCAAATTTACGTATTAAGCCCATTAATAATTTTATTTAGGAAATCAAATTAGGTATGCAATGTGTCTGGAGATTTGCCCAATTTTCAAGAGAACAATGTTTATAGATGCATAGGAAGTTTCGGATACGGAAATTTTTGCACCGTTTTGTTTTCCATCCGGGAGATATCCGAGTATTTTAATGTGTCCGGATACGTTTTGACTTTCTTTATAGTTTTCTTTCCGGGCGAAGGCACCAATTATTCAGTTAGCCTTCTAATAGAAGTGATCCCGTTTTATGGAACTCCTCGGGGTCTCCGCCCAACAAAGAGCAGAGTCGCAGGAGCCACGACCTTTCCCTGCCGTTCCCTTAGCACTATGTAGAGAGGCTCAATGAATTTCGAGTGTGCGTCGACAAAATGGTGATATCTAATTCATGACGCCTGGTAGCGATGGGTGTGGATGGACCACATGAGTCCTCATGCCAGGTGCCGCGAGCAGAGCGCCAGCCTCTGCCCACACCCGCGCCGGCGACGATCGAACGGCATTGCGCAAAGCAACAGAATATTACTTTCCACCACATATACTCTTGCTTCTTTTTTGTCTAATTCTTTTGTGCTTCGGTTCATGTTCTATTATTTTCGTTCCCTTTGTTCTTCTCACTCTCCTAATCCATCTCTCCTTCCAGTCCCTCGCTTGAATGTATTTTTCCCTCACACCTTTCATTCCCCACCTTCTGTCTCTCACTCTCTCACTCTTCCTCGTCTCTCTTTTTCTCGATGCCAAGCCGCTCCCACCGTGCGGTTCAAATATTTAGAGTACGGAATAACACGCTAAAAATTGTTTATAAAAGGAATCACAAATGCTTTCTATTTGCAATCTAGATTCTATAGAAAGAAAGATGGAGTAATGCAAAAAATTATTAATAATTTAAAAAGTTATACCAGCATGTGTATTCCTGGTTTTTAAAGTAAACATTCATGCACAAATAAAAAGTATCTCTCATCTACACGTTAGTAGAGAAACGTAAATAAATATATTACAAAGGGTTGTACGAATGAAACAATATTAAAAAAATAATTAAAATATGACGAATATATTCAAAATATATCATGGTAATGATACCATTACGGTGGAGACGGATCTTTCAGAGTTGTTTCACAATATTAGTAAAACGTTTTTGAAAAATGATGGAAAATAAATGAATTAGAACCTTCGTCCTTTACAAATATGTTTTCAAAACAAAGCTATTCCAAGTAAGTGCCCCGAGTCAAGTGCATGTATCAATGTACAATGTCTCGTAATGTTCTGAGTGTACTGAGGTTTAATTATATGTTGACTCATTAAATACCCGCGGCATTGCCCACATGGATTTTATTTCTCTAGTACAAATGTTATTTCTTAAATCATAATTAATTTACGTATACATTATACATCATGTTCAGTCCTCGGTGGCACCAAATTACATTACGAATTTATGAAATTTACCCATTGTGAAAATGAAACTGCATATTCGTTGGAATCGATAAAATATGTAAATACTAATATTTAAGAAGATAGAAATATAATCCGACGGAAATTGGACAGTAGTATATCATCTTCATATTTGTAGGAGTGTCGTAGATCCGTAAGAATACCGGAACCTGAATGTCATTAACCCTTTTCTCCCTTTTAAAAGAGAAATAACAGAAAATAAAGATACGCATTTTTAGATATTGAAATTCACTACCAACGTTTAGAAATAAAAAATAGGTGGTATTATCATTTAAAATCGGAATTTCGAAAAATTCTTTCCACATCTCGAAAGCAATATCCTCTCAAAATTGCAAGTTACCATCTTTAATAGTTTTTTTAATTAATGTTAACGAACATGTCAGTGAGGGTGACGTAGCTTAAAATTATAGATTACTAGTGGAGTTTATTATGTTAACGTCAGATTTCTAAATAGCCAATGACCGTGTACTTGTCAATGTTCTGTTCTACATAAAGCGCTAACTTTGAATATTGTTAGTTCATTTCGCTTGCTGTCACCAGCTATGCTTTTCCCATTTCCTGTCACATTTAAAGTCAGCGTCACAGTATACTTCACATTGCCACAACAGCTTCTTTTCAATAATAAATTACCATCTCTTGATTTCAAACATACACTTGTATTCATCTTCTAAATGTATGATGGCTGTTCCACTTTGATTTTTATGCAAAGTACTCATCGATCAATACGCGAAGAGAAATAAAACTTGCATCATTATTGAATTTGTACGTGACATTATTGCATTTAGAAGGTTATATCACACAAACTCCAGTAAGAAATTTATTTTCACGCTGTATTGAACGGGAAACTAATATTCCTACTTAACATCATATTAATCCTTGAGCAAACCTTATCCTGTGAAACGGAAAAGATTTCATGTCTTCATTTCGCTGTACCTGATCGAACACAATAATATTCCAACGCTCCACAAATAATTCAAGATCTGTCTGGGGTGTTTGTAGCTCCAAATATGATATTTTATTCTTGTACACAAATATCGAGCCAATCACTAGCAGTTGAAAGGATAGTACATAACTGAAATGATGTAGCGACTGATAAAATACGTAGGTAAATTTACTTGAATAATTTTTATAATTTATTTTTCATTATTCAAATGTTTCTTTCTCAGACTAACATCAATTTCCTTCAATAGAGTAAATTGGTCGGTAAGGCAAAAGAGATGATACATAAAATACAGATATATTTTAAAAGAGGAATTCTTACTGGTTCAATAAAATATTAAGTCGTTCAGAGCAATAGTTTCTCGAAGTACTCCAATAAATTTGCTGACAAACAAAAACGTACTTACAAAGCTGAAAGTTTTATTCGAAGTTCATCACTACTAGTAGCGCTAGAGCCTCTTAAACTTCTAGGAAGGACACTAGAGACTGCATCGTAAAGCGGTAACTCTATTAACTCGGCGCCAAGTGCGTGTCCCATTGTTCAGCTGTCGGCGGCCGGCAGCGTGGCGCAGAGAGGTGGGACTGTTCCCCGATCCACCCGTCCCCACGACCGCAGCTGTCGGTCTTCGCTCGCTCCGCTGGCTGCCACCCCGTGCCAGTCCCCGCCCCGCATCAATCCGCGACTCCTCCGGCGCCGCAATCATCGCAATCGGCGTCATCTCCGTCCTCCTCCTTCCCCCTCGGGGAGGGACGGGTGCACTCGAAAATCGAAGAGGCACCGGTCCATGGCGTCGTGAGCGGGTGTAGGTGGTGCCCGACCCATTGCACGGACAAATGTTGGGCAGCGGGGCGGTAGGCGAGATTTTTACCCCGCGACCGACCTGCCCATAGCGCCCTCGCGCCGCACCGCGTCCCTTGCGCCGGAGACAATTACGCCCACGCCCCGTCGGCGTTAAAAAGTAGTTCGTTTTGTTGGGGCTGTAACGTGTATGCTTCAGCGAAATGACGTTTTCAATCAACGGAGCGCTAATTGCTGATCCTGCGGCTATGGCGACTTCTCCGCCTGCGCGCCGCTCGCCAGCCATCCCTCGTCGCCGCGGCTCCTCTTCCAGGCGCGCATGTCCGAGAGAACAATCGCTGCTCGGAACCCCATCTTGCCATCTCTCCTTTGGCAGAGTGGCAAAAAGCCAAGGGAAAAAAGCCTCTCAAATCCCGTTTGATATTGACGATTCTTAGTGAAGTGTGTATGTAAGACAAATACAATTGCACTATACCCATTGCACGCTTTACATTATATACCTCTATTTTGGACAAGAAGGTTATGCAAAAATTCCTAGATACAATATTATGTTGTAACCTCCTTCGTAACTTAAGTACGAAAGGATTAAATTTTTTATCAAATCAAGTAAAAATTATCATAAATTTATGTCATTGGATTGAGTTCCATTGTTTTATAGATGTCATTTCTTCACCTATCGTAAATATCCTGATTGATAAAGGATAAACTTACACTATTTACATGGATTTTTTTTTGTGGGGCTTTAGGGCTCGTCAACAGCGAGGTCATTAGAGCCCTTAAAACTTGTACAGGTAGGGAAAATGCATTTACGCACTAGGGAGAGCCAACATGACTCTCCCCGCGTGTGGGACTCGCCGAAAGACTCAGCCATACCCACTAAAAACCCTCCTGCATTACAACTCAAATCACAAATTCCAACTTATCACATGACTTTTACTAAAAAGATTTTTAAAAAAAGAAAGAGGAAAATGAAAGATACCCTAGCCCTAATAGCGTCGGGATCGAAAAGAACAAGAGGTGACCAAGGGAGGTCAGAAAAGAGAAAGGAAGGAGCATGGCACAAGTAAGTGGAAGTAATGCCAGGCTCAGCTCGGGGCCCCTATTTACATGGATAAAGTATAATATTCGTAATTATTGAAAATAAATTACGCCAATATTTTTCCCAATAATAAAAATATTTCATTAAATCACTAGTTAAGTCAGTGCAGGAATTTTAGATTTAATAAGTACAGAAAATAATATTTTTGGCTAGATTGTTTTCTAATTTTAGGAACTTCAATGTTGTAGCATTCGTCCAACCCATTTGTAATTACACCGTTGACCCTCTCCCCACTCCTTCCTTGGGCCATCGGTCTTCTCCCTCCTGATGAGCCTCCTTTCCTCGTTCTCTCTCTCGCGTCCCAAGTCTCCACAGACGCGTCTCCTCGGGCCTCCCTCGCGCGTTGGAGTTGATCGTCATTTGGAGGCGGGTATTCGACGCGTGGCGCGGGTCATGGACGCGCGGCGGCGCGTGGAGGCGTGACACTGAAACGAGCCAACTGCCCCCGCTGTCTCCACTACCCCCGCTCCACCTACCCTCGACGCCACGGGCGGGGTCGCGATGCATTTGGTCGATGGCGGCGAGCGACGCCCGCTGACACATTCACTGCACGACGCGCTCGTCGGCCTCTCGCTTCCACGGCCGACAGAGAACTCGGTTCTGTTTGCGACACTTTCGCATGACACGTCAAACGAGCCCTTCTTTCGTTTCACGTTTCTCATCATATTTTTCCACTGTCCTCGATGGTCGACCTGTCAGTATAGGATGACTCGACCTTTTTTCCTCACAATTAGGATTCCTTCCTCTAATTTTTTCTTAGCCTTCCTCACTCGTTCTCGAAAAAGCTGAATCCTTCCTCTAAATGATTTTCATCCTTTTTCTGGCCCAAAACCACGGTAAAGCAAAATAATTGCTACAGTGAAAACGATTAGTTCGTGTTAATTCGAGAAAATGTATATTTGAGGGGTTTCCAAACCAGAAAAACATAAGGTAAATTAACAAATGTTCTTCGTTTTTACATGTGGGTGTAGGTTCTTCAGTTTCTGAAAATGTTGACAAGAATATCTAAACCGCTCATAGAGTACTGACAGGATGAGTGGGTTATTTCGATTCAAAAATTACATAGTCATTGGTCGATAACTTGATAGATCTAAAATGAATAATAATAACAATAATAATAATAATAGAAATAATAATAATAAGGGGACTTATATTCGGAAACAGAGGGATTTCTCATAGCAATTCAACAGCAAGTAATTACCACAAAAACTATAGAAAATGAATAGTGCAAGACAGACTTAGCAGATGACAAATATAGGAGATACAAAATTAACCCAAAAACTATACAATACATCACAGAGCGGCGCACTCTATTAACATAGATTACATCCACAGACACAAACAGGTTCCTAATATTATCCATCATAAATTCTGCAGGAATTATGGACTAATAGAAGACACTGTCCCGTACTACATGTACATCCCAAAACCCATTTCAGTTACAAAATTTATTTTGATATGTCAATCCCCAACTTTAGCACAATCCATTACAATAAACCAGTTATTATTCTAATAGAAAAATTCAAAAAAATATCACACAACACAGATATTGCAGCAACCAACACCCACAACCTACAAACTACTTACAATGAGAAAATTCAAAATCATGGAGATTTGAAAATTGAAATTCTTCGCTTATGGAATATGGAGTACGTTTCTATAGTCCCTATAGTCCTGTCCTCTACAGGAGTCATCCCTCACAGTCAACATCTGAGCATCAATCGGCTTCAACTGCCAAAAAACATATTTATATATTTACAAAAAGCAGTCATCCTTAACACCTGTAGAAAAGGCAGAAGATTTTTAAATTGCGATATTGCTTGAGGTGAGAATGCTTGGTATACCCCGCATCCCACCTAAATCCATCAACAAGTTAAAATAGTAACAGAAGATGTTAATAATGATAATGATAATAATAATAATAATAATAATGATGTTCAAGAAGTGATCATAGTGTCTATCATTTTATCTACCCTAGAACTAGTACCCCACTCCCTGGTCGACTCCATTAAAAAACTCAAAATCAACACCAATATAATAAATAGATTGCAACACAGCGTCCTTGTGTCCTCAGCCCACATTACCAGAATGTTCTTGGACCTGAAATAGATTCTTCCTCCCAGCAGAACTTGATTTAATAATCCACTGCTGAGAGAAAAACCAACACAAGTTGAGAAAACTAAGTAATAATAATAATAATAATAATAATAATAATAATAATACATCCTTGTCCAAAATCCCCGTGTGTTTCCGTGTATTTACCAATCAGGCAGAGAGTGAACTTAAATAATAATAATAATAATAATAATAATAATAATAATAATACATCCTTGTCCAAAATCCCCGTGTGTTTCCGTGTATTTACCAATCAGGCAGAGAGTGAACTTAAAACATAATAATAATAATAATAATAATAATAATAATAATAATAATAATAATAATAATAATAATAATAGGAAATGGATAACAACCTGATGAGGAAATGAACATGGTCACCATTAATCAAGTGATGTATGGATGTGCAAACTACATTAATCAGTGCATATTCCCCAATTAAATAACACAATGGTAATAAGAAAAATATGCAGAGAGAACCACCATGAGTGTATAGGATACAAGACAAGGTAAGCAAATTACGGAGTGATCTAGCCATTCTTAATGAAGCCAGAGATAACAGAAAAATTTATAGGAAAAAATTCATGGAACAAAATTCTTCGTCTAAAAAGAAAATATAGACTAGTATCCAATTTAGATGTGGAACACCAGAAGGAATTTTTTAAAGAAAAAATTCAATCATCGGCGCAAAGAATCAGAAGATACAAAACGAGAATAAATTTTCGAACTCAGAACACCATGTTTGCAAGGGACAGCAAATAATATTACAGAGGACTAACGAACAAAAATAATAAATTAACAGAAATTCCAAGTATGGAGGAAACCGAAAATTACTGGTCTATCTGGGATTAGAAATAAAACTAGGACTAGAAATTTCAACCAGAACACATTTAGGGCTGTGAAGTGAACATTACTACATCAAATTATTTATTGATTCTTTCCCAGTATAAACTACCATTTCTTCCCATTTCCTCTAACCATCTTCTTTCGTATCCATTTGCTCATATTGCAGATTAATATTACACAGGTTACGCGTTGTATATCTGTCATCAGCTTTCGCAATCATTACCAAGACTTCTTCATTAGAAAGCATGAACATGGTCCTTAGATTCTTTTCTTGATTCCTGCATAATTTATGGATATGCAACAACCCACGTTCACCCTCTTTTCGGGGCAAGTACAGCCTAATGGTAGCAGAGTGCAGGTATCTGAACTTAGTCAACAATCTCCTAGTCAATCTGTCTAATTCATTCACATCCGTGTCTGACCATTTTACAATGCCAAAGGAGTAGGTATGGCCCAGGTATTGATGGTTGTTATGATGTTTGCCCCATAAATATAGTATTGAGTGTTTGCCCCATAAATATAGTTAGACTTGTTCGTAAATACATTGAGCATGATCAATTTTGCTATTCTGTGGTACTCCAAGGTATTGATATAGTGCTTTTGGTTTCAGTTCCTCTATTCCTTCAATAGGTTCGCCAGTTATTTCCATTTTACCCTTTGTATACATACAGTGGCACACTTATCAACGCTAAAATTCATTATTATGTCTTCACTGAATGTTTTCACAATACCCATTAATGAGCGGAGCTTATCATGGGACTCGGCCAACAGTTTCAGATCGTCTATGAAGAGTGAGTGATTCAATCTTGCTTGATTCTTTCCCGAATTGATTTTATATCCAACATTGCTTTCTTTAAGTAATGTAGAGACGGAGTTTAAATCCAAAATTATCCGTATTCAAAGAGAAAGAGTCACCTTGGAAAATACCACGCTTGATGTTTATGGAGCTAATGTCAACGTGGCCTAATTGACGAGTTGTCCTCCATGTTGCCATTACTGTTTGTAGCAGATTCCTGATTCTCGGGCAGATCTTGTAGATTTCCAGTAACATGGATAACCAGTCATGTGGCACAGAATAAAATGACTTTGAATAGTCTATGTGGCATGTGGGTTTCTCTTTCTGGATTGTGCCCACTTCAAGACAACGGCGTCTATTGTTAATTGTTGTTTGCACACTATAGCTCCTCTGATCCAACACTTTTGATCTACTGCTATCAATCCATTGATTTCACAATGATGGTAGACTTTATTGTTTATCATAGTAGTGAACACTTTAAAATACAAACACTTGATAGGTCTGTAGTTCTCGGGTTGAGAAGAGTCTCCGTTCCTATACGGGAGATAGGTTCTCCCTTCTGTAAGATGAAGAGGGACATTTTTTGGATCATCAAGCGCTGCGGTGAAAGAAGCTAGAGGCTCGTACACAGCATTGAAGGATTTAAGTCGAAAGTTGTGAATCCTGTCAAGGTCGGGTGCTTTCCACTTGCTTGCTTTCTTCACTAAGTTCAGTACATCTTCTGTGGTGAAAGCATTAACAGTCATAACTGGTAAGTCTGAGAGCTGAGTTTCCAACTGTCCTATCCAATCTGCGTCTTGATTTTAGTGCTTGGCTTCAGTCCATATGGAACTCCAAAACTCGTGGAATTTGTTGGAATCTATCTCGGTTGTTTCCGGTTTCTCCTGCATCACAGATTTCCTTCCCCTCTTATGAAAATCATTATTTTGTTGCTCCCGTTTAGTCAGTTCATTATAACGTCTCAATCTCGCACCCTTCAACTTCGCTTTCTTTCTGTAAACATCTTTCAATTCTATAAGATTCTGATGGCTATCCGGTTCACTTATATCCATCTTGGCTTCTGAACAAATTTGGGTTAATTTCTTTATCAGTTTTCTTGAGCTGACCCCTTTCAAGTATTGAGAGATTAAGTCAACCTTTGCTCGAAAATCGGTAACGTTTGGTTCAAGTCTGGTCTTCCAAACTGGTTCTCACTTTTTGTTATTCTGCGGTGTTAGTCTAGGTTGGTAACTTCTTTATACGTTTGCTTCAATGACAATGACAGTTGCACAGTATACAGAAAGCATGATTTCTTCCAAATCACTACATCCCTCTAGATGTTGTGAAAGTATAATATTAACTCTAGTGATAAATGGTCCTGCATTAAAAGTATTCTTTAATATTGTAATGCAAGGCCTTTTGGAAGTTTCTCTCACGGTAGAGTTCCACAGAGACTGAGAAACCGCTCTGACGTCACATCCCAGTTGTGTCGAATCGCTCCTTGATTGGACGTTTCAAGTTTTCCTTCATTATAATCAATAGCAGCTAATGATTCTTGTTCTATTTCTTGTGAAGGTTCTGGGGCATCCACGTTTTGAAGGAGTAAATGATGATGGTATAGTTCATGACCAACTTTCTTGAGTACTTCCTCTAGTTCAGTTGCTGACAGGTAATTTTTATTAACATTTGCCTTGTATCTGTCCACGATGTTTTGTTCACTTAATTCTAGTTCTGGACTCATCCTACTAAATTACTGGTGAAGGAGATGTCGATATCCTGTTCGAGGTTTGCATGCTTTAAAATGATTGACAAGGTAAAATGCTCGCATGACATCTATATTCATCAATCCACCACAACCATTCAGATACAGCGATCATTGGCTAAAGTAAGAATACCACATTCCTCTTAGACACTTCAGTGCCAAACATGAAGAACTTACAGAAGAAAATAGCTGAGAAAATTTCAAAATACAGCCCTCTCTCTCAGGAAGTTCAAAGAATTTAGAAAATGAATTTGGTAGACAAATCCCAATAATAATTTTTGCAGCATGAGTAATTCCAAAAACTATACATTCAAATTTAAAAACATTAAATTTACCCAAGTACATTTACATATCTCTTGAGAAAGCCATTGTTATTGAGAGATCCCGTATAGTTAGATGGACACTTGGTCACTCGGTCTAAGCCATTCTTTATCGATCAGCATTTGCTGAGAAAAAAAATTCAACGACATAACAATAATAATAATAATAATAATAAATACCTAACTCTTGACATCGTTTACGAAATAAAAAATTAATAATAATAAAAATAATACGAAAATGATAGTTACGTGTAATATTGATGCATCTCTGGACTCAATTCATTCAACCGTCATCAAATTTCCTTACATCTACTTCTCTAATCTGAGTGCATTCTCCTCGACGTCATCATCTCCCTTCTGTGAAACTATGGTCTTTTCCAGAGCTTCCGACGCTGGTAAATATTGGTCGGGACCTCCCTCGTAAGCGGCCAAAAGGGCGGACGCGAAGTGGTAGCGGTGCTTTAGGAGCTCCCAAGAGTTCACTTGCAGCAGCTCCAGGGTCGATTGCAACGCTGAAGGCTACGCGATATTTGGCAGATTGCACCGGCTGTACTTAGGAGCGCAGCTCGCTCACGACCGCCGGCCACGACCTTCATTTCTACAGTATCTCCTGGCGATCTCCCGAGGGAGAAAAGGCGTGAAACTCAATGATCACGGTTTCATACCTACGCAACTATTTTTTGGTGATTCGAAAGGATATTTCATCGCATTTTTCGCCTCAGCTCAGTCCCGTATAATGCCACGTCGGAATACCGAGTTGTGGCTGATTTTTCCGATTCGTATCAAATGCAAGGTACCTTTCTCCACGTCGATCATAGAAAGAAAGATGTAGAAAAAGGTCTACCGCTAAATACGTTATTCTGCCATCGCATTCAATGTGTATTTCAGAAACATTCCACATTTGAGTAGTTCCCTTCCCCCATTCTACTCAGTACATGGAAGTAAATTAAAAAGTATTTCCCACCAAACGCAACTTATACAAATGATTTGCAAAAAGTAATAGTACCAAACTAACAAATAAGATAATATATAACAGTTAAACATAAAACATACTACTGTTCTCTGTCCATATATTATATACAAACATTCAAATATTTCTATAATATAAAAAGGAAAAATAAAGTGACACGGAATAAAAGAAATAAAAACAGACAAATTACTTAAGATACGACTGACATAGTCCTTATAATGCGAGAGAGAGTCAAATTGTAAAAGTATAATAAAAAATTGAAATGAGACGCCGGTAAACTGAAAAAATCGAAATAAGTATGCGTTTCTCCACCAGCGTTCCAAACGTTCACTGTTGCTCTGTATTGCTCGGATGCGACGCACAAAACGAATAAAGTTGGCATAAATCTATTTCACAAATATTTGTTGTGCATATGAAGAACAAAACAATATCGGATGAAAATTTGCACAAATGAATGCTTTTTTATTAGTTTTAGTAAACAAGATCGTTGGGAGGGATTTTTCTGTAAAATGATGGCTTTCTGAGAGATGTAAATTTTTTTTCCAGTGTTATCTATCGTCGAACATTTATGCAAAATTTTAATGCATATTTGAGATTATTGGGAAACTGAATAATATAAAACAAATACTAATGATACTTTGACATTAGCTAACAAATTTTTACACCTTGAATCTTATTTTATAGTCTCATAGAAAAAATTTAGTCCGCCATTGTATACATGAATTACAATCACGGTAAAAATGCATTAGAGTTTTTCTACTGATGCTTTCTCTACCTACTCAACAGAAAAGAAAATTTTTATTTCACTCACAACAAAGTCATTTTATTGACATTTCACTTTAAGTAGCATTCGAGTATTATCATGACCTATTGAGCAAAGTTCACTCCTTACATTAAATTTAATTTCAAATTGTAAACTCCACTTTTCATTTGTGAGGAGATAACATTCCTCGGAAATTGTTACTACCTTGTTCAAAATCATGAACAATGGAAAATATTGTCAAATTTCATTATTAACAAATAAGTATTTCCTCCTTAAATAGACCCCATCATTGTAATATCAATAATCTCGAAGCTTTCACTAAAGTGACATTCTCGAAATTGCATTTCAACATTGAAATCATCCTCCGCGCTGAGCAAATCAAATTTTTAGAATACCATTGCAATGCGCGATGCGTGAATACATTGAAAGCTGACAATTTTATGATACGTTCAGTAGAGTTTTACTGTTTTCAGGTAATGCCAGATTTGTTCCTATTTGTCGCCTGAGTGTGACCTAGGAAAACTGTAACGATGACTGTCACTCTAACAACGTACAATCCTGACGAACTGACTTTGGTGGTTCGATCTTCTCAGAGTTAAAGAGTGGAACCTATTGTCATTCATCCGAACAGGAAAATAGGTCTTTAGTACGGTGACGCGTGCTGCCCAGATAAACAAATGTACGAATGGTGTCGGGAATTCGCAAAAATTGTGACGGCCGCATCGAACTATACCACTGGAAAGCGCACTCCCATAAACCAGTGTCTGGAGATTTCTGAGCTCGCACTCCTACGTATTACAGGCTGCTCACGTTATTACGTACAGGGTCATACGTACGGGGTCTAAGCGGGCATTAGCTCCACAACGTCGTACCGCTTACAATGCTTTGTCAGACTTTTGCCCGCTTAGCCCCTGTTCACGCAACCTCGGGTTTCGTCACGAGCTCTGCGACTGAGCCCGCTATATAGTAGTCCGCTATGTTACCGGCAAAGTAGAAATCAGGCAATTTACACAGTGCCTAGTTAATGGGAACAAATGTGTGAAACCATCAGGCAAAGCAGGAATTTTTTTCCCAGCATTGTCTAGGATTCGTTAACAATACCTAACGTATAACAGGCAACATAAGTAAGATGCCTTTTCGTGAATTCATCGCACAGTGGTTCGAAATGCCAAAAATGTGGTTCCGGTATGAAAAAATGTATAAATCTGCCTGAAAACAGGTATTTGAGGGATTCTAATCTAATACAAAAGTAATCTGAATTAAGGAAACAAAAAAAAATCACTTAAATTATGCAATTTCAATCTTTTTACTACAAATACGGTATAAAAATTGAAATAAAATTGCGGATTCAAAATGGAGGACAGAAATGAAAATTTTTGTTGTGTAGAAAATATTATGTTTCTATTGAAAATGGATATAAAAAACAGTTTAAAAGGTAAACTGTAAATAAAAGAAAAAATGTAATATTTGCGAGGAGGTTGTATTTTATCAATAAAGCTATAATTGTATTTTATTCAGTCACTATCAGACAAGTCTTTGCTGTAAGTTTTTGATTCTCCGCTGCTTCTGATTCTTGTGTTCTTACATTGGTATTAATTACAGAACTGCAAAAGATGACAGTGATTTTAATTTATCTTCATTTCTATGTACTTCTTGCCATCTTTTCTTCAATTCAGAATTTAATTTACGTAAAATACGTTTTCCCCCCGGGTAATACAATGTAATATTGAAACCTTCCTGTTCGACTAATCGATAGTTTGAAAGATGCAGATGCAAATAAACTCTATCTTCCACAAGCAGGAAGATGTCATTTCTGGTGAGTCCAACCACATATGCTTATTTTGAAGAATGAGAAACCGGATCAGAATCGTCTGCGAATGAAAAAAATCCATTTCAGGTGTTAAAGTATTTGTACATTTTCATGTTTTTTTCTGAATTGTATAATCGTCAAAAACAGAACACGTAAATCATGTAATTTTAACTATTATTTATTATTATTGATAGTTTAATGTTATTTAATTATACAATAATGAAACTAAATGATAATGTGTGTTTACATAGTATTATTTTTAAAAAGGTGGTAAAAGATCGAATGTTTATGTGTTTTTATGGAATTTACGAATATGCGAAAAACTTGTAAAAATGATATTTTTTTAAAACATGCTCCGAAGACCCAGAAGCAGCATATAATATCTGTTTTTCATTGTATTTTTAGTACATAGGCTGAAGATGTTCGAGCAATTAATTTAGGTACAAAGAACTGTGGTGCACATTATTGTTTTCCTTGTTAAATTTTTTTTTTGGTAATTTATTGGTTTATTTACTAATAAAAAATTACGTTCCGGATTATATATACACGTAGTTCCTAATGTAGTAATTATGTATATAGGAGGTTTTTCAGGAAAGGTCAAAAATTTATTGCCAATGAATTCACATTTTTTACACAGCCAACGTTTCGAACAAATTTATTATATTCCTCAGGGCTAAAGAGAATAACAAGATTTGTAGTCAATTCATCCACTAAAATTTTTCACTCTATCTACAATAATGTTACACACCTTGTACTGAACTATTTATTCTAACATCTTTCACCAATATTTCTTCATATCTTTTTCTTTTTTACAAACGCCAACCAGTTAAGCATATACAGTTATGCAGTTCATTTCTATCTCCTTCGTTAGATGAAAAGAAGGACGCGGTTTTAGATTGTTTTTTCACGTCATTATTGCACCTTTCTCATAGATTCTTCCAATTCCGTTATCAATATTCTGATAGTTGCAAACAAGCAAATCGTATGTTTCCAGTAGAGAACCAAGTTCTGAGAAATCTGCAGTTCAGGAACTGAGTCAACCATTCTGTTGGAAAGGAAACTGTCTCTTCCATATTACAGTAGTCCCTTTGCTTAATACAAAGGATTAAGTTGTGAGTAAATACAGTAGCTGAATTAAAATTTTCTCTTAGTTCAGATTCCTCTTGCTACCACTGCACTATTCTTTTGACCCCCTTCCAAACATTTTTCACGAAGAATGAACTAAAAATGAACAAAAATTTCGAAAATTTAAATAAAAAATATATGCAAATACTGTGGAAGAAAAAGTACAAACGCCAGTGGTCGTCTGGTGAACACTGCGCTCATTCTCGGCGTAGTTCCGCGGAGTTCGGCGTTACTGCCACTACAAAAGTGCACGTAGTGGCTTGCGAAGTAATCCTCTCTGTTCCTAGTTGACAGCTATTAGTAGTTGCAGGTTAGTACTGTCAACCTTGGGTGATTTAAAGCGAAATAAACTTTGAAGTGAGCGCCGCGCTCAACCCTCGACCGACGGAGGGTTAATTGTCTTCTTTGCCTTCCACAAAATTAGAGTATTAACATTTCAACACATCCATTATTGTAATGATACCGTTGAAAGGAATTACTTTTTTTCCAAAGGACGTGACATATTCACGCATAAAACCACGGATCAAAACAAACCATGCGTAAATAAAAACAATTAATTTCACCATTTCATATTAAACTGTTCTCAGAAAATACATTTGAAGCGTAGCAAATTGAAACGTTTTCCTAGAATTCATCTGCATATTCAAACCTCAATTTTGTACGCCTGACATTAATCACTTTATAAAGTCATCAAGTTCCATAACGATTCGGTGAAATACAAATAGCAGTGAATATGCTCCAACTGTATTCAATACTGGAACGATCATTCACTCTCATTGTACTAATCTCACAAATAAATGTGTTTCAACTTAACATTCATTCAGTCATTTAAATACATAATAAAATATAGTTATACGAGCCGCGTCATGCGAAGGGGATCTGTGAGTCTGTGTAAAATAAAGGCGTTATATGTATGTTTTAGTCAATATCAGAACCTAAAAACGATTACAACCATACAATTGATAAAACAGGAGCATTCCTTTGAGGTAAAGTATACGAAACTAGATATTATCTCCCGTATATCAAATAACATAAGCGCGGCTATTTATGCTCCAACAACCTTTGATTCTTGTATGTACTTTGATTCCCTGAAAGTAACGTTCCACTGAATGCGGAGATTAAACACGTTCATCGATTTCCCACACCAACATCGACCTCTACATGAACCAGCTGACCAGTATTGAAAGAGCAGAGAGAGGTATGGGATTACACTATTCCAAAGTTATTTTAGAAAAATATATTGCAATGTTGTAAATGTCATACTCAATCTGTTCTATTTTGATTTGTAGCACTAAAAATGATGACTTGATAGCCGAGAAATGTTTTTGTTTCAAAAACAAAAGTTAAACCATTCTAAATCCATTCTAAATTTCTGGACATTTGCGAATAATTGATGTAACGATTTCTTATGAGGCATGTAATACATTTATTCTCTCGTTTATTGTCAACTCGCATATGTTAGTATGGACAGGCAATGCCAATGATAAACAAATGCAGATGTTACACTACTCGCCCATGTGAGAACATCTGCTCGGCTCAGCCTAATCGAAACTTCACTCCGCGCATAGTGGTCATGATTGAGTATTATTCTACTATAAATAATTGTCATTGCCTTATTTCATAGGGAATTCTATACACTGTATTTATCTTGAAAAATAGGTGTCTAATGATAAAGGATAAACTCCTGAAATGACTTTGTTTGAGGGCAGGGGGTAAATAATGTAATAAATAAAGAAGATGATGTCTGTCCTCGAGCGGTGCAATTACCTCGCGGTGAGAATTTAAAAAAAGTACCACATTTGAAGATTTCGGCGAATGCCTCAAAACAAAAAAGCACTTATACGTGGCATTTTTAAGGAAAATATCAATCTCAGGATATAGCATGTAAGTATTTATATTTGGGATGAACGAAGAAATTTGTCATTTTCGCTTTCATTCTCAGTCTGATCACCTCTAATGGTTGTATTCCATAGAATGTTTAGAATGTTTTATTAAACATACGGAAGAAACGAAATTAGGATGATCCCTAAAATCGGGAAAGGTGTTACGGAAGGGGAACGTTTTGTTCCATCCAACATGCCTAGCGCTTGTTTGATGAATTGGATGAAATCTGGGAAGCATGTACGCCGCGAATGACTCTTTCTATACTATTCTCTGTCTACATAATAGTTTTAATTAAACTACTACTATATCATATTTATACTATTACTTAAAATACTTTTATATTTTACAGTAACCCAGGATCAACTTTGTAGACATACTAGTACCTTGTTTCCTCTAGGGTGTCAATTTAAGGTCAGTCCTCTCGCCTCTTGTCATCGGGGTGCTCTTTTAATATGAGTGTTAACTTATCTACGTTAACCATAATATTATTGTCGTCACCACCGTTAAGGTGCAAACAGTGCAATGGCCTACTAGTTACATGTATAATTCAACAAACGATTTAATAATTATTATCGGGGAAGTATCTATCTTTATGCACCTTGAGATTACACTTGAAATACAAGATACATTTTATTAAATACTGTATGATAAATTGAAACTATGACCGTTCAATCAAAGAACTTATTTTTCAAAACTTTTCTCCTCTCCGGTTTATCTTCCTTAGCGATGGCGCAAAGGAATTTTGAACAGAAGTTACTCTGCATCTCTAAAATAAGAAACTTAATATTTGCATAAGTGAGCAAGGTATATCCTGTATTTCGCTCCTGTAGCATGAGAAATATTCCGCTCTAATACTGCTTTACAAAATACCAATGAAAATGCAAAACAATCACACCTCCCGTAACTCATTCATTCGTAAAACAAATCCAGTGAGATGCGGAAAAAAAATCGTTACCAAGAAAAGAAAGTCACGAGAAAAAAAATACCAAGAGAACACTATACTTCCCATAACCGTCTCACAAAAGTCAGTCACCGTTGATTACGGTTTTGTCTTTATCATATTCTTTGGAGACTCAAAATTAATTTTCATTACCATAGTACTTTTGACCTTTTAGTGATAAATAAATGTCTGATAAATTTCATAAAATTTACATCTTCTTGACTTCTACTAAAATGGTGCCCAAACGTCAACACATTTCATTTCTGTCATCTCTGTTTTGTTTTGAGGACATTTCAATCGGAAAACCTCGTGTAATATTGTGGAGTTGCTAGCACTTCGATGCCAAATTAATTAATTGTGACCATTTTTATAAGACTTGAGTAAATTACCATTTATTTAATAATAATTTTAAACAAGTGTGATACCTAGACGTGTGTGTAAATGAGGACACAAAGTTGAAACTTGGGAACCCAAAATAATTATAGTCACCTTCATGTACATCATCTATGAGAACAACCTGACATAGCGACAATTTACCGTACGCCCGAGCGTTCAGAACGCTTGCTGTTCGTCGGTTCAAATTCAGGGTTATTTATTCTTAGGTGCAGTGTCACGATGTTTGAATTGAATTATGTACCAGGAAATATATTGCCGTATGATATTTGTGAGCGATGTCTTCCGACTTGCATGTCGTGTAAAAAAACCCTCGATCGTCTCAATGCAGATATAGTTCAAAATGCCGTACGAACGGCCAGTAGTGTCAGTGCAAAATGTTTCACTGTTACTGTAATATAAATCCGTAAATTTCGACTATCCAGATAATTAATTTATATTTTTAATATTTTTTGAGAACTGCATTTTCGAATTAGGAATTTTAAATTCAAGATTGTGTTTAATATATGAACCAGTCAGAATCACTCCCACTCGTACTGGGGAAATCTGAGAGCGCACAGTTACAAGATCAATCGGACTGTCGTGAATTCCTTAAGAAGAGTAGTCTGGACCACTTCAAGTAGTTCTACTAGGTAAAGTTAGTCCAAACAATCAAAAGTCTTGTCTTTTTTTTTGTACTTAAATTACTTTGTAGGTTTGTTTCATGAGTAGTATTAACTATGAACAACAAACTAATTTGAAACAAAAAAGTTGTTTCCGTTGAAAGTATTAAAAAATGATAACTTTGTTTGCACGCACCATTAGTCTATGCCCATGACGTGGTCGGTAAGGGCGGACAGGACAGAAACCGGTACTAATTTCCTTCTGGCTCTTCTCAGATATTTATCCAAAGGGACAGTCTCATAGTTTTCTTTGGGAGAGAAATCTAGCGTGTATTGTGTTCCCCTGGTTCATATGAACTGTTAATTGCATTTGAATATTTATTTTCTAATGACGCTCATTTTTTGCATAAAATAAAATTTCGATGCTATCAAATCTTCAAGTGAAATAATATATATTCTTGTATGGTATTTATTGAAATGCATCATTGTTGATCTTATAGTTAAGACTTTAACCATTAAACAGTATTTCAATTTTGCTGGTCAATGAATTCATCCTGCAAACAAATACTTCCGCAATGTACGTTCTACAGAGAATGTTAAAGATTTATCGAGAATGTAATTTCACGAATACGTGGGACGCAAAACAAAACAAACAAAGATCTATGACCTAGGAAAGGAACACCCAAAAGTGCATTAAAATACACCTAGAAAATGAGAAGAATCCTTTCCTCCGAATGTCAAAATTAACTTCTCTGAAGCAAACGAGAGAGCAATGTATCGACACTTATCTTATGGGACACTGGCTACACATTCGAATGATTTCAATCATGAACGTTTAATAATTCAGATGTTCGGAAACGTATTCTATAGTACAAATATATTCGGTTACTTTCGGAAAGTTATCACACGTACACGTGTAGGGTACACGGAAGAAATATGTTCATATAGTATGTACATAATGAACCTTAACATGTAGGTACTACTTGTGAAACCGGTAATAACGTACCCACAGCATTGTGTGCCGCCTGGTTTACTTATCTCCTGTATGGGGATGTCTCTCAGGTCTTCCGGGATTTAGGTCTAGGTGGAAATGGTGTACAGTTGTGGAAGGCGAAGGGGTGGTGTAGTGGTTAACACCTCTGCGATCAATGCTAGAGTCCCGGGTTCGATGCGCGGCTCGTCGCCATTTTCACCTGACCGAAAGTTATCACATATCTTCTCCACGTGTAGGGTACACGGAAGAAATATGTACATTTATTTTATGTTTTTATGCAGTATGTTTTTAAAAAATATAGTAAGTACATTGTATAAAGTTGGTAGTGTCCTGAAAATTAGTCTGAAACATTTGTGTTGGTCTCCGAATAATAATTTCCTACACTTTTCGCGAGGAAAGTATTCTTTAAATTTATTATCGAAATAACTTAATACGGGTATACCGTAATCGTGTTGTTAGATTCAAATGAATCAAAAATATTGTTATAAAGAGGGCAGCAGATGATGATGATGAAGTCTTTCATCCTACACTTCTTATATGAAAGGGGTTCTAGATCTCAATACATTCCATTAAATAAATTATGTATTTGCTCAAGAAACGTGTTTTGAAACTTCTTTACTCCTACTGTACCTACAGAAGAGAACTTTTCTACAATTCTTTTCCAGCATATTTATTTTTGATTGCAAGGCTCTTAAAGTCGTTTAATGGATCATTTAAAATCTTGAAGCAATGATTGCACTGATTTTGCAAATATTAATGTCTCTGCAACAGAGGTTCTATTTATTTTTAGTAAAAGTATGTTATTTGTAAATTTTTCTTACTGAATTAATAAAAATTGTATTTAATTTACTATAATAAATATAAGGAAAGATATTTTAATGTGAAAATGTTATTAAATGCAAGGCACCACCTTTCTTTATTTTATTACAAAATTCAATGTATGTTTTCCTTCACTTCTTTTCCCTTGTCTTGAAGGGGTCAGAGATGGAGGATGAGATGATGCCTCTTTTGATTTGGCAGGGGAATTTCAATGGTGCAGGATGTCCTTCCCGAGGCAGGTGATACATGAATGACATGAGTGTAAATGATGATAAGAGAATGTTGTGGTGGAATGAAAGGCAAGGACGACGGGAGTTAATTCAAAATCAAATAGTTGCTTTCTTAAGTGTTTTCATAATTACTCAAAACACCTCTACATGCTTCTATTCCATATGTAGCATTATCATGAAATGAAGCAATATATACCATAGTAATAAATTCATGAAATCTAAATAGACTATATTCTATATTGAAACTTAAAAAATTATCACTTTCACAATTATAGTTTCCCAAATGTTAATCTTTAATACATACTAAAAACACCTGTGTAATTTGATCTTCCCATTTCTCCAATTAAATTTATGCAAAAGAAAATGACCAAATAGTACTTCTTTATATAAAAACTTTTATGATATAAACAAAATCTTACAGGTCCAAATCATAAATTCCTATGATTCTGAGACTTACATTAAAAATAAAGATGTTTTATCAAACACCGACAGAAAATAATTCATTGTAAAATACTATTTATTACGGGGAAAATTCATGTTCACCAATTACAGGGAACAGGTCTATACGACGATACTTTTATATTGCTAGTTCTAACATAAACGTCCATTTATCCATAATATTTCGAAGAACTATCTCACAATACATCAAAACGATAATATTTATAACTTTATTGCAGGTATAAATTAAATAAATTAAGAAAGCTCGTCATTGTCAATGGCCAAAAATATCTCAATGAAACAAATGACATGAAGAAAAAATAACCAAAAGATTTTCTATTCGAATTGAAATATTTATTACCACATTGTAAGTTGATTATATTTAATGAAGTTTACAAGTTTTTGACAGCTGATTTCCGTCATCATAAGATGATTGTAGTACTTCTTTGTTTAAGTACTGCAATCACCTGATGATGACTGAGCAGCTGTCAAAACGTCAAATATGATTGTAAATCTAAATTCAAATATGATTGTAGATGAGAATCATGACAATATTTTCGACTTAATTTTATATAGTAATACAGACGAGCAGTTTACCTTTCCGACGATGGATTTACCCCCGATTGTCACAGGTTGGCAAGTTTACAGAAAATACCCACCCACTACAACCGTCCTCCTGAAACGTTCGTTAGTGAAACTTGTTAGCGAAAACCGAAATAAAATCATGCACATGAAGACTAAGCAGAACGTATTACAAAATGTAGTGATAATAGTGACGAATTCACGGCTTTCTACATATTGGTTACAAATTTTAATAATCTTCAATCTATCAGTTAGAATAATCTTCTAAAATTAATATTATTGGTATTTTTCTTTAAACTCATCCTAAACATTTAACACATAACTTTAAGTCTTTAATCCCGTTAAGATAAGATAGACTAATATAAAGATTACAATGAAATATTCCTAAATTTTTGAACATAGTAAAATCTTTATTCATTGTCGTGTAAAGAATATGCCGCATAACTTCGCAAGAAATTTATCAATCTCTGACGTACGCGCAGCTTATCTTCTCCGGATGACGGCAGAGTTTCGAAGATCCATTGTGTCCCCGACGCCTATGCAAACACTGACCCCGAGTCGGGAAGCTTATTTGTGTGCGCAGGCTGCAGACGCTGTTGTCCATATAGATAAACAGCTTCTGATTTAGGCACGCCACGTTATAATTGGCTGGCGATCTGACTAAATGCCTAGCATGCCTCAAAGCGAAGTGTCATTGTATTTCAAGCCACTAAGAACAACCACATTCCGTACAATGTAATCTTACGGAAAATCTACTCGCAATATAAGGAACATGAAAGGAAAGTTTGCCTCCGTAATATTAAACATAAAAGGCATTAATTTGTTTTTCTTATATCCCTACATTTTCCCGTGTGAAAAATATGGTTGACTACAAAAGCGATATCATATTGAAGGTCCAACATTCACACAATATTGCTAGAATGAATAAACTCCAGAGACGCGTGAAATACTGATGCATTAAATTGTGTAGAACCGAACTGAAACAGTATTTCAATTAAACGAGAAAGAGCATAGCGAAGTTAAAAAACAATGCCAATTGTAAATCTTTATTTCTAGCATTAGAATGTTTCTCATAAAAACTTTTGAAACAGCAAACCTTTCACGTAGTTAATATTGGCTGAGAATATATCCTGTGTACAAATTCAAGCTTTCAGAAGCATTTGCTCCACATTATTGAGGAACATTGCAATTTAATTTAAATAAATCTAATATCTGGTCGTAACGTAGGCCCAATGATATGTTCCTCTCGAATAAAATAGAATCATTTTAGAGAAGGTCAAAGGAGATGATTAAAAACAGTCATTTGAGGATTCAGTAGAAACAAAATCGTATTAGTAGATAAATTTTCCTATGACAAAATCCATTTAATATACACTTGAGAGATGAAAAAGAATAAATAATTGTCTAAGATGTACTTACCAGCGTCCTATTGAATTCTATTCACAAAATGAAGTCGACATGTATAAATAACATTGGTTAGGAAGAAAACAAGATCCTTTCAAAACATCCATATCATTAATTGTACACTGAAACATACTTAAAAAAACATTGAAACAAAAAAAAATTACCTCTCTTAGAACAATTACGAGCAATCAGCGAATTAGGAATTTCCGGCAATGCGTGAATGAAGGTATTTAGACTTCAAAGATTTTAATTAAGTATTTTTAACCCTTTTCTTTGTTAGTATGGAGCGAGAGCTCTTTTCGATAGTTCATACCATCCTTACGATAAAACACAAAAACAGAATAGAAACAAAAAGAGTCAAAAGACTCACAGATAAAATAAGAAAATAAAATTCTTAGAATTTTATATACATTCCGACTGATATTAAGACTTTTATTTTATTCTGGTGTTCTCTGATGACTATCATAACTCGAGGTGTGTATCAAATTCCTACACTAGCTACTAAAATAACAATTTGTTGGCATTATGTAGTACACTTACGAAAGTATTTACTTCTATAATTATTTCTTCAAGAAATTCTAATAATTTTGTTGAAGAGAAGTTGCCGACTTTCGAATAAAAATATTACCATTTTACATTTTTTGTTCTGTTCGCTTCTTTTTGTATGTAAGATCCTATATTTAACTCAATTCGGTTTCTGTAGATTTTTGGTTGAAATAACTTATAATATTGTAAAGAGATTAGAATTGTATAAACTGTTTGGAAAGATAATGCTACGAAAATAATCTTAGAAAATATTATTTTCCGGAAAATTATACTTTATAAACCCTGTCTTCTAAAATTTCGTAACTTAACGTTTGTAAAATGTAATTCGTTGTCATCTGTACAATGTATTTTACAATCATCTGTAAAATATATGTATAACAATCGAAAAATATTTCTGTCATAATATCTTTCAGTAGGATTCCTCTCTATTAAAATTGAGTCTTCTTTAAAAGTTGCTAATTCATCACCTCTTTTTCCGTAATCACATATTACAAGTTTTCATTAAATGCTTGGAATGTTCAGTGCGAAAATAAACAACATTATTTTAAATCATCCCAAAATATAATTTTCATATATTTCACACATTTGCTTATAGTAATTGAAATCCAGTCCAAATCAAGTTCCCAATTAACCATATTTTCTCATTGCGAAAAGAAAACAATATTGTTCTTTTACATCAACTCACATTTTAAAAAATCATTACAAAATATGTGAAACAATCATCATTTTGACACAAATACTAAAATCTGGACTGAAAATTTCATTTTCGAAAAGTTCAATGAAGTGAACACCAGGAAAATTAAATAACGTTAAAAATTTCATTTGAACATCCAACTTTAAAGGAAAAAGTTTTTTTTTTTTTGGTTGGGGCTTTAGGGCTCGTCAACATCGAGGTCATTAGAGCCCATCAAAGGAAAAAGTATTTTAATATAAAGATAGTGATTAATGTAGTCTGGATTCAATGAGTTATTTCAAAACAGATTTTAAAGAGAACCAACGATTTTCTAAAAATAGTTTTTTTTAACCTGGGAAACAATTTTTTTTTTTTCGATTTTGAAAGTAATGGAACTGTATAATTATGTTGCATATTATTTACCAAACGCGCCCTTCTTTCCAAAGCAATACAACAAGACAGTAATACCATATTGAAAGTGGTAATGATGTCAACGCATTTAGTCGTGGACAGAGACGATTATTAATGTTGCTTCGCACACACTCGTTATTTGATTTGCGAGCATAACATGAAACGGAAGTGTGAAATCAATGTATTCGGTTACATTATACTGATTGCAATATAATTACAACACACCTATCCATTGCATGGATTCATGTTAGTTTCTTCCTTCTCGTTGTTTCAATTATTGATACTTCCGTTGATTCAATCGAGGACTATTAGTGCGCGCATATAAGTGCAGCTTGTCACTGATTCACTGAATCAATTCGCCGATTTTCATTTCGGTTTCATTGTTTCGCAGCACATATTCGTTCCATCAACTAAAACACAGCAATTTTAACCGTCCCAGATTTGGGGCTTAGGTTCACCTATTTGTAATCGGATTCCACCATATTCCATGAGGGTGAGTGAGGGGAGGTGACCGGGGGGAAAAGGTGGAAGGGAGAGAGAGTGAAATTTAATCTTCTCCTGGCTCTCGTTACCACCGCTAGGTATACAAGAGCTGATTCACAATTGATTTGAATGAGTTTTATTGCTGAAGCATCAGTCACATGAAGAGGAAATACGAGTATTATGAAGAACAAATAGTAAAATCTTTCTCAGGAGTTACGAAATAATAATTTGTATCCATTTTAACATGGAAGGAAAAGAAAAGCTGTGAAGTGATGTTTCGCTTAAGAAATGTAACGAGATATTTCACTTATTTCCCTAAATTAAGTTTAGTCATCGTTTTGCATGGATGTACTATTAGAAGTCTTTAGCCTTTATTCTGCACTCCAACACGCAACTAATACCGCGTATTTTCTATTTCGTTGGATTAAATAAAGTAACTTACAAAAAATTATTGCATTAATTATGGTTAATGGATGAGTATTGCGTACAAAAAAAGAGTGAGTTCAAGGGTGACTCAACCTTTCGCGGAACTGGCCATTAGTAACATAATTAAAATGGAATTATTCCAGAAATTATTAGTGAGTTATCATAGATCAAGTGAACGTATCTATGTTTTAAAAATGATTTCAGATAGATAAATATATAAAAATATTATTTGATTAACTGACCGAAATTAATGCAAATTCCTTACGTCATATCGGATTAATTATAGCCATTGTTCAAATACATATTTTTTTAAATTCACTGTGCCATAAATATATCAAAAACAACTTGAACAATGAAATTCCGCAACCATCAAAATACTGTCAACGAGTGACAGGAACACATTCGATCAATTCCTTTATCAATCATCAATCTCTAATCCCTATTATTATTCAGTACGTTATCCTTGAAATGCTATAACGGTTTTGAATATCTCTCCAGATTGTCAAAGAATTTCGAGAGCAGAAGCATAACTATAAAGCAATCAACTACAAAATTCGAGAAAATGTTAATTTTAATTACCCTCGGTTAGCGAGTTTTAATAACAAAATATTTCTTGGAAAGTACAAAAATGGTTTATTATTGTTTATGATGTAATGTTTATTGCTCATCTCTTCTTTAGTTCCAGCTCAAACGTAGTGTTTACATAGTTCCTATTTCTTGAGTCATTAACTTAAGATATTATTTACATTTACAACAAATGTACTAGAAATATCATACATAATATTATTTTGATATTGTATCCTGAAAGAACTTCGAAAATTGAACATTCCTGCACAAAGGAACAAATTACCTGTCTTGACTCATTCATTAGTTAATGAAAATTTGTGGGGTTCATATATCATCATGTTATTCCATCTGTAATTTTAAGAGGAATATCATGAATTGATACAGCTCAAATGAATGGTAAAAGGTGACTAATAGCATAATGCAGAGAAAGAATCCACACGTTTTTTATAGGTGCAAATAACGGAGTTTTTCATGCTGCCGCTACCGAGAAGGGAAGTTCGCGTGGAAGCCTCGCTGCCTGTCGCGACTTCACGTCATTTCGCTGAAAGTACGCCGAAGCGACAACCCGTATTCTCGCAAAAGTATGTTTTGCAAGGCGGTGACATGCGGGGGCACATCCTGTCTCACGCGCAACAAGACATCTCCTGCAGTTCTATATTTTTAAAATAATCTAGACTTTTTATCAATAAAAAAAGGATCAAGAAGAGAGCGAGGGTCTGAAATTTTAAAGGTTGTACCTGTGAGGGCGGGAGAGTCGCGAGAACATTTCTTTCATCCAATATGATGGGAACCCCTGAGAAAGGACCTAGAATACTAAAAATCGTGCGAAATTTCCTCTCGAGTATTTATTTGAGAAATATAAATGAGATCTGAGTAAGTAAAACAGTCAATAACATTTTATCAAATATAGAATGAATCACAATAAAACAAATTTTCCTGTCACTTTTAGTAGTCCTCAATTATTTCCTCACCCTGCCGAAAACCTAATGTTACATCAAGAAATAAATGCTTTTATTTGCGACTGTCTTCTCTTCCACCAAATCACTTTAAAAATAATTTTATAATTCTATAAATATTAAGATTTAAGGGGAGAGAGTATATATCTTACCTATGACTTTGCAGGAACTGGACCACCTTCGCATTGAACTTGAAGCGATTGAGGGAAAGCAGGAATTTGGTGTTCAAGAGCACCCAGCAAAAACAAACTCTTAGGATAAAATCGAAATTACAGTTTATTTTTATGACTTACAATTAGTTTATGACGTAACACGTTAATTAATTGCCTTTAAATTTAGATCATTGTACCTTTTTCAAATAAATCGAATTTATACAAAATTTAAATGAATGAAATTAATGTACATTATGTAGTCTACATACTGCATTACATTATGCACTGTATGTATAAAATTACATTGCGAAGAAAGTATTCTATTTCACAAAGAAATAACGTATTCAAACACATAACATATAAAAACACTTTAATTGTAAAGTCAATTACGTTTTAAAATATATTAGAGAGTTATCGTAGAATTCATTGAAAATCACAATTTTGTTTCTACCCGAATTCTATTTACCTAGCGAATAATTGCTGTGGGTTGCTTACCATACAGGCGGAGGCTATTGAGAGTAAGTCTTAGGGTTATGAACGTCTTACCTTCGTCTTCAGTCCCTAGAGTTATTTCTTTTAGTACCACATATTTACCCACCCCCGGCATACAGGCTTTAAAGTTGTATCCTTCGTGTGATATATGTTTCTCTATTCGATCCGAACCCGTTCTCTAATTGTGAATGGTTGAAAAGGGGTGAATATTAGAGATTTCTACAGTTTTGGACCAAAGCAGGAAAACTGTTTTGAGCGATCGGCTTCAAATTTGGTGTTCAAGAGCACCCAGGGAATCTTCATCTGTCTCATGCATTTTTTCTTCTCCACAACCTTGCAGGAAAGAGAGAGGTTGAATACGGGTGGACATAGTAGACCCGAAACTTTGGAATTAAATTCATTGCACTCGCTTATACACATAAAATAAAATGCTCTTTGACGCAATTCAAATTATTAAAATATAGAAAATAAAATTTTCGAAAGGAGTTCAATTGTTTGAAGGGATGTTCAGCGGACCCTATAGAGCCCGTTCGCGAGAGATTAACCTTCCTTGACATATGAAAATGTGAGTTTTCGATTGATTCACTCCATGACCCTCTGAGGGATACCAAGCCTGTTTGGGACGGTATAGGAAACTCAATTTTCAAGAATCTCTAAAACATATAGGTGTATTTACATGCAAAATTTCACATCGATTCTTCTCCAAACAAAAGATACAGCAAAATTCAGAAAGTGAGCCGATAATTTTGTCTCGCAGTGTATCAGTCTAAGACTAGGGAAAAAAAGAAAACAGCAGGTATCTTACCAAAAACTACTGAATTCAGTCAACGCCGGAGACGTACAGTTATTCTCACACAGATCGATGATTTATCCGTCTTATATCCATATGCTATGACAAAAACGTTGAGTAGGGGTTTGCAGTAACTTAACACGTAAATATTATTAACTGAATATGTGCGAAATCATTATAATGTTTACATTGCGATATTGCAATACCATTTTATGAGTTCAAAAAATTATTTGAACAAAGGAAAATAAAATATTTAAATNTAAGAGACAGGTAATGCAACGTCTACAAAAAAAAAGATCTGATCAAATCATTGACGATATGAGAAGTCTCCAACTCTGAATCTTGCGTGTTTGAAACACAAATATATGGATGACTGAACTTTGTCGGGTGACAATTGAGGATAAAAGGACTCTATTTTTTAATTAATCTGAAAAATGTTGAAAAGTGTATCAATTCACTATCTGGCGCACTATGAAAGTAAAAATAAAAATAAAATTCTCCGCAGCTCTTGCGAATCATGGATCTTGTGGTTCATCAGTGAGGAACCCACTTCAATACCAAGGGCTCTTAAATTCAGATTAAGTTACCACGTTCAAACAATTTTTTCTACAATTATTCGAAGAACTAAAATGATTCTACTCGGAAATGTAGACTTTATTACATCACATTTTCATCCTGAAACACCTATTTGATGAATTTCAAAAAAAATAAAAAATACCGCTTTTCTCGAGAAAAATAAGACATAACATTATTGCTCTGTTAATAGTATACTCAAAATACACTAGTTTATCACCCCAACGGATTATATCTTTCAAATTAAAATAATTAACATTTTTAAGTGAGCAAGTGCTGGTGAAAAGCAGAATAAATATTCGGGTAGTTCCCCGTGTATCCTCGTACAAATGATGCATTCATGCAAATTGTTTGCACGCAGGAAACGATGCGTTACGTAAATGTATGTACATCGAAATCGCCACATTTCCTGAAGCATGACAGAGGTGCATATTTAATTACGAAAATACGACAGGTGAAATCCTTGCACTGGAAACAGTTAACGAGTTCCTGTGGCATTTGTTGCACGCGCCCGCGTTCTCCGTTCTCTGCCGCGCATGGTGCCTCACCACGACACGTCTCCCGCCGGGGAGACAGACGAACACCGTGCCGCCATTTCGTTCTAATCAACTCCGAGACTGTTCCTCAGCGAAACGAGTTGGAGCGACTATGTAGCTTGAGTTTCTACTCCAAGTTCGAGTTTCGATGATGTTCGAGTGAGGAGGAAATTTTAATTAGGTCGGGAATCTCCCGTCGATGAGGTTTACTGTACATTCTTTCTTCGTTTACGTCAATCAATTTAGAGTCTGGTGTCCACTAATTTCCCGCGACTGCCATGTTCTCTAAATCAGTCAGTCATTTGCCCTTCATATAGATCCTTCGGATAAAACGATTTTTTAATTGAAAGATGTCTTTCAATCCAATCCGATGCACATTCATCATGTCAATTACTTTTCGATACCGTATATTTCCTTGATTAACAATGTTTTACATATCCTAAGTTATTGATTACATTGTATGTGTATTTACTTAGTCAGTGCGCCTGTCTGAGCAGATACCAATTAAATACACACATTCTTAAAATCGTAACTCGTTCAATGCACAATAGACAGTATTCAAGAGCAAGTATTTATACATCAAAATTATTTTTAAAAATGACCAATAAATGCCTAAATCCTAAGTTAGATTAGGGTGGAACAAATTACTGACAAATTCTGCACTCCATGTTTCATTTGACATTTGCACTGTCCCGTTACATGTAATGTAGAGTATGAATATTCTCATTTTTATGCCTAAAATTTAGGAATTTTATAATTTTTACCATAAGATATTGAATTATGTCAATAAGATAATTAGAAATCAAAGTTCCATCGTAATGTTCGGAGTCATGTTGATATTTGATGAATCTTCTAAGTTTCGAAACATTTCAAGTATAGAAACAAAAAGTGAACATGCTCCTTCTGATTACTCTTTCTTGTAAAAGTCACAATGCACAATCTCATTATTTGCATTTGGAATGAACTTTCTGACCATTAAGGATGTAGATTTTTTAAACTCTAACATAGTTATAGCTAGTTATAGCTATCAATAAAAGAACTAAGTTTTTCGTTCATATAATTTGTTGTATGTCCGTATATATCTACGCATGTTGATACTTTATGTGTTTGTAGTATTTATGAGTGATTCAACTTCCTCTTTCGATAATGAGCGAACAAATTCATAAATAAAATGGAAACTTCAGTTTTATATGATGGCACCAGCAATGTGTCTCTAGACGGCTGAAAGTTCCATTTACTATCGTGACACCGCGACGGTCTCATTTTAAATCAATTAAGAATTCAAAAGTTTAATGATCAATATTTTCAGTGTAAGGGTCTAGGAAGGATCATTATACTTCTGTATCGTGCAAAGAGTACGATGATCGTACAAACGCTAATTCACATTTTCACAAACTAAGGAGGATATCAAATTTTGTATCTTTCTTCATTTTTGATCGACAATCTATTGTTTTTCAAGACAATTTATTGTTTAAAATCAAATACCCTAGCGCATTAACAGCGTACACATTTTCTCACTTCTTCTGGTACTGATAATTTTCATTTATTGGTATATTTTAAATTTAAATTCAAATTTGGAGTAGACATAGTGACAAGCGAGTTTCCAACTGCAAGAAAGCAGTCAACAATTTCAACACCGCATTCAAGCATTTGTGGATTGACAGAAACAACATGTAAAGTTTTAAAATTCAGATTTTATTATTAAACCGGGTCGTATATGCAAATTGTTTATGCAATTGGTGGATACATGAATACAAAACGTCATAAATATGATAAAGAAACTCTCTCGACGTTCAAATCAAACATACCGCGTTGCATACTACGACCTACACAGCAAAAGAATGAATAATAGAAAAGTATAACATTATTAAATGTGCGTGGAATTTGGAGCTGCTCTTTTTCAACATTTAAAGAAACGCGCGAGTAACTCCTGAAAATTAATACTGCTGGTCACCAAGATCTTCTTAAACTCCTGATAGTCAAAAAGTTTTGGAATATGTCCGGATCAATTTAACATTAAAACACGCACGAATATAAAATGATGCTCATACTATGTTCGGAAAAATATATGTTCCTAAACTCAAAATACGCTAACGATCTTAGAAAAAAATACATTTCTGTCAAAAAACGCAACTTCTGAAACCAGTGGGCACCTCGCGTGAACCGATCAACGCGCATTTTCAGTGGACGCCGAGAAATGCATCATTAATCACGCTATTATGGGAACTTGTCAACTTATTTTGAACTCCGCGGGAGCGTGACAGCGTGGAGCAATGCAGGGGTCGCCATAGTGCATTCTTTTTACCTCCTCTCTTCTCGTCGCCATCTCTTGCTTTCGTCCACTCCTCCCACCCCGTCTCCGAAACTCACTCAAGCATTTCCCCCCAGCAGCGTCATCTCTCGCAATTGATCCCTCGCAGTCGTCCCGCTGTTGAATTTGATCACCGAGCCCCACTTCGCTCCCTGCACTTGCACCCTCGATCTTGCCATCCAAACCCTTTTCTGTTCGTCGCCGGCCGTCATACGCGTCCACTGCGGCTGCCTCCTTTTTGCTCCACTTCCATTAATTCCCGTCACTCGACCTTCGCAATGCGGGGCAATATTTTATTACATCATCGGACCTTTACCCTACTTATTCACACGATGTAATTTATGATACACTTATCTTCTTTATCTTCGCCTCCCACACTTCTTCATCCTCTGTATTTCCCTGCCCGCCGTGTGTTTTATCGATCCCACAATCAGTCTACTCTTCCCCAAACTCTGTCCTTCGCTCTCAACACAGCTCTCTGTATACTGTTCCTCCCTCTCCCATCCTTCTTTTCTTTGGGATTACCGCGTCTCTTTCACGTCACCATGTATTGTACACACTCCGGGATGTTTGCACTGTCCCTCCCGTCCGTCCTCACCGTCCGCTCCCAAATCACGGGCGCGCGGCAGCGGGAGATCCGTCTCATGTCACCACTGCAACAAACACTCGACAAATGACCGCCAACAGGCCTCACAACTCGTGTGAACGATGGGTCGCTGCGCTCGACACAAGGAGGTTAAACGATTGGAAGGCGAATAGTTTTTCCTCTCTTTTCTTTTTTTGTGCGAAGCGGAGGGAGCGCAGCAATTGATGGAAGCGGAGCATGGGCCTGTGGGTCTCACGCAGCTCACCGCATATTCATACATTGCCCTGCATTAAATAATCATTCGTGCGGACGCATATATTTACGGCCGCTGAATATTTGACAGTTACAGTCACGGTAGTCTAAATCAGCGGGGACGGCAGTCAGAAGTAAAACACTAGTCGGGTTATGAACGTTAACTGCCATACGTGGAATCTTCGTTTAATCACGAGCTTGTACAAAATCTGAAAACACGAAAATTTTATTAACATTTTTAAAAGAAGGTTTAAAATACACAAAAATTTCAAGAGATGTTATGTTTGTTTCCGAAACTCTGGTAAAAAAGATGCAGTATATTTTACAGAAAGGTGTAAAAAGTGCTTCCATATCTCGAGCAAAGAAAACCCTCTTCTCTTTGAGATCATTTTGAAACTGCCCCGATAACTGAAAACGTAAAAGGATATTTTTGTCACGAACAAACCCCTACGTACGAGATGGTCAAAACCTGAGTGTTTTATAAAACGTCATTAGCGGGAGAGAAAAAAAAGCACGTTCCACCAAAATAGTTAGTACGTTCGTTTTAAAAGAGCTTCCACCATTTCACAATTATTAATTAAAATTTCTCGACACATCGCCAAGGTCATATTCAAATTTCTGTTAGAGCGTGTCGTATTGTACGAAGTTAAGGTATTTAATGCCTAATATATTATTTTCAAGAACACATCAATTTATGGACGACAAGACACTATAAAATGTAATTTCCAAAGCGTGCACCGCGTGCGGAGCGTTGCTCAACATTGCAAATCGCACCGTGCCTCCGCAAATTGTAAATGATATATTTTTTTTAATTTCAGCACATCAACTAGCAATAAATATTTTTTTTTACTTTAATTAAAACATAATTTATCCTTCTGTATTACATATTTATCGTTATATTCGCACGGAAAAGTAATACAATTCAAAATATAATTGAAATCTCTGTACAACGAATGGTTTATGTAAGGGTCACCGCCTGATATGATCTATAGATCAAGGGAGCAGCAGGAGCAGCAGGAACCTCGTATCTCGTATGCGTCCTCACTCATCATATTGAACTGCAATCAAACAATTTCCTATTATCTCGAAAACGCCTTTACCAAAAACTATGACTGACAAAATTCAGTGACTACTTTTTCTTTAGACTACAATGAAAATTTAAATATTTAATACTCCTTACTTTTTAGAGAAAATTGTTACGAAGGTTAGAGATAACCTCAATACAGTAGAAGAAATTATGAAATCAAGTGAGATGAGCTCAATTTATTAAAGAAACATCACTCATTATTGAAAATGAAATTGCGAAACTCGGATATACATATCACAAGCAAGCTCAAGTATTATAAAACTATATATTTTAGAAATTCCAGGTCACCAACGATGAAATTTTCGAAGAGTTAAAGGATTGCAACGACTTCCCTTGTGCATTATAAAACTAAGAAGCAGTATCAAAAATAAATATTCAATTGTTCAATTACTTCGTATAATTTTCTCAATTCTTGCTTTGGTACCGGTTTCATTTTTTATAGGAATGTTTCAATAGCTAAACCGTCATTTTTAATGCATCCTTCAATTTTCTCATAATCATTCAGTTTGACAGAAGATGACGGTTATGCCACTATGAAGAATTTTCTAACCAAGGTAACAATTGTCGTAATTACTTATGTAAATGTTAGCAGCGATATACTTGTACCATTTTCATTTAGCTAAACCAAACGAAATATCAACCAAACATAACTAAATTAATTAATTAATTTGTTTACCAACCAAATAGTTACATTTAGTTACAATTCACGCGAAAAAACGTCGTATCTCATTTGTTGATTCTCCAAATTCGAGGAATGGACATAGAACATCGGAAAGAGGAATGCTTTACATCGCATTGCTCGTCACGCATTCAGCTGAATAGACCTGTGTCAGAATCCCGAAGACAAAGCCAGAGGTATCGTGGAGTACATTATAACGGGGGCAGATCGCATCGGTGGTTGGAAGTTTCCCTCTTCATACGAGAACACCATCGGCCGCGGTTCAAATAGGCGCTAATCACAGCGAGAGCTCGGACGCGGAAAGGTGAGTCGTGGCACGGCGAGGGGTGAGAAGACTACGAGTTTCCTGGGGGCGTTTCTAGCTCCCAGCCACCCAAGCATCGAAAAGGCAAGGAGACGCTTGCCTACTCGAATGATTGCGGTTAGTCTCTTCGCATCCCATCGTCCCCCATGGCATTACGCTATACATCTCTCATCTCGCGCAAGTTGTAACGTTTTTGGGTGCTCGAACATTTCGTTAATAATGAGCAAGAATTGTATGCAAAGTTAGCGATCTACTGATTATTTTTTCTGTGAAAATGACCAAACTAAATGGTACTAGTTTGAAAATAATTGTACACTACAATATTTCGTTAATTTGTTTCGGTATTAATATGTATGATAACATTTTGTGGTACATCCCAGTGTGATGTCACATAGTCCTTACATCCATGGCATACAGTGAAATATGTAATTCGTTATTGCTCGCAGGATGTGATCAATTGATTTTATCGAAGCTTGTCTTAACACTCGTTGCTTCTGTTGATATCGTTAATAGATGAACGAATAGTGAGAATAAAATGAAGAATGAAAAGAAGTGTTCGAAACATGGGTTAAACTTGGAGTAAACATATTGCAGCGCAAGCAAGTTGCATAAACGTTAGTCATACATTGTCCTCTTTAGTCATCGTTCAGGAGTAGACGAAAGCGTCGCATTCTCAGCAAAATTCATGCCCCTACTGCATTTCCAATTTTACAGGACTTTCCTCTCACTACCTCCTGTAATGCTGCGGTTTAGACTCATCATCATCGGAATGTCCGTCCTCCCACTTTTACTCCCTTCCAGCTTAAGAGTGGGAGACATTCCTATCTTCTGTTCGTCCGATCTCTATTTTTGTTTTGACCCAGATGATACCACGAAATTCACGAATTTGCACCTTTTTCCTCTAATCCACATTTCTCTAATAACGTAGCCTTGTTGACCTGTATTAGGCACACCTGATACGTTGTAAACGCTCCATTCTCCATTTCATCATTACGCATGTTTAAAGTGTCGACTAATTGCTCCCACAATTCAGCTCGCCCCAGCTCCATTTCAATACCAGTTGGATGCGATGAATATGTGGCTCCCAACAGAGAATCGAATCACTCTTCCCATGGGCGAGAGCGCTATCGCTTCATCCCCCACCCAACCTCCATAATGAAGCTGCGTATGCACTCTCCCATCCCTCGCCCATGGCGTTGCCGTCGTACCCATGCGCCATTACCTTCTCACCACTCTGTCATCTGCCTCCATCCTATCGCCCTGCGTTCGAGTCACGACCAGCCACGTCATCAATCCACATCCGTCCACACCGCTCGTGTGGTTCGGAGCATCGTGGCGAGCGCGGTTGGAGTCTGTCGTCGCGCGTCCTCACGTGTCGCCTCGCGCCGCGTCCAATCAGAGTGCCAGCGCGCAACCGATAGCGCCTTCACCCAGACACACGTAACCCTCTTCTCACAGTGGGTCGAAAACAAATCCTAGATGAAAAACTGGAAATACAAAATAAAAGATCATTAACGAATGGTGTACAGTTTACCGAATACGATATGGTTCACAAAAAAAGCTTTAGATACGTTCATCAACATTCATGACATGGGCTCTAATGACCTCGATGTTGACGAGCCCTAAAGCCCCAACAAAAAAAAACATTCATGACCACATTACAGAGGTGGTTTCTGTCCCAGATCAATGTTTCAGAATTTTCTGGTTCACAAAATGACTTAATATATTTTCTGCTGCGACAAAATTTGCTTTTTCAAGATTTTGTGACAAGAAAACAAGAAGTATCAAAATATTTTATCTAATATAAGTTATTAATTTTTTATCTTGTGTATGGAGAATGATTACTCCGCTGATCAGTTAAAAATCTGTCGATTTTTAAGTAATACTTTTTCAGTTGATTTGTATCCATTAATTTGAATTTCGTCGATGTGGAATTCATATTTTGTTCACTGTGTTCTGTACGTTATGTAAACGAAGGAGAAGAGAGACGAAATACCTCATACAATTAAGTCTCTATCACCACATGAATTTCAGTGATGTACTATCGAAGTACTAATTGCCAAGGAGGCATATGGGAAAGGTAGCTATCAATTAAGTATCTATATTCACCCCGTAATTTACCTTATAGTCGCCCTAAATCACGCTCCAGATACGAGTTGAATTATGAGTTCCATATTAAAATCTTCATATTCCTGACTGCAAGTTCGTTCAGATAGAATATCCGGTCATCAAGTAGAATATCTTTACATTTTCTGCACGCAATTATATGGAATTTTTAAAAATATGTTATCTAACTGGCAGTCGGGGCCAAACTGGTCATTTACCAAAATGGCCAAAGAAAAACACATAAAAATATTCAGAGCAGTTAGTCAGCTGTTAATTTTCATTTATAACAACCTTAAATTACGAAAATGTTCCTTCGATTTTTTACCATCGCTACATATTTCAGTAATTTGTCAAAACTAATCTAAAGCTAAAATTTGTAATTTCATCGTAAGCAACAAGTCTATACTCGTCAGTTTAACTCCTTTCACTTCCCTTTTCTTGTGGGGTAAAAGTTAACAGGGAGAAAAAAATTTCCGAGAACTGCTCTCTCCTTATGAAACTCGATATTTGCACTCTTCCAAAACTGCCGATTGTACAAAAACATTTATGACGTATAATTCACGGAATTAACCCTTAATCTTGTATTAGAAGGACTAGTATTTTCCCGCGACGCAACACGGCGCGTTTTGTATGATTAATAAGAAAATTATATTCTCTATTATCAATTATGCTTACCTCTCGATAGAAAACACCAAATTGTGTTGTCATGATAAACTGTCATCGGGTTCGCAGGAGTTTTCTGCAAAATTAACCATATAGTACATATTGAAAAATACTTCAAGTGGTGTTGATATTAATTTTATGGAAAGTATTTTGTCGTGTATTGAGAGTGGTGTTTCCATAATTCATGATAGAAAGAAACACTTATTACGACTTTCACCATGTTTTCTTCATCTCAAAAACGAAAATAAATTGAGCAACCAAAGAGACACGTAACATCTACATGTTGTAAGACGGAAGTTATTCATGTTTTTGAACAAATTTTCAACATTTTCATATTTTCAATTTTTTTCCGGTTTTGATACTTTTCTAGTTTCAAACATTTTCCATCCAATATAATATTCTTAAATAAATGTAATCCTAATAAAGTAAAAAATTTGGTTAATTTAATAATATTTTTAAATAAAACTATTCCTTTTGTTTTTGATAATGAACTAGACCAAATTCTGGGTCGCGACAAAAACTAGTTTCCAAATGTTTTTGAGACAATTCCGATGGACCCTCAACCAAATTTCTACAACATTGGCCTCGGAAATTACAGCCGCTTAGTCAGAGATAAGCAGAGTGGGTATAACTAAAGCGCTACTTCAAAAAGAAAGGTTGTAAAAAGAGAACTACTGGTGATAATGACTTGTAATTAGATAAAAAAAGTGTAAAGCAATAAGAAATGATCTGGTGTAACGTGTGGAGCTCATCTCGTGTATTTTGACGTAAACAGCGACATCTATTGAAGAAATTTTGAAACGTTTTTTTCTTAAGCCAGATGATTTTTCCTTGCTTCACGTCTAATCATGGGTCATTCTGATCTTTGGTTCCATAGAAATATCGTCACACTAATTTATTACAGAAATATCTATTAAATAAAACGAGACACCTACACTATATCTTACAGGAACTCGCGAAAAATGATGGTCATAAAGATTACAATGAGAAAAAATAACTCAATGAAGAAAAGAAAGTCTTGCATTCACTGTTATTACACAGAGAGATCATAGATGGTATCTAAGTACATGAAAAAGTGATTCATTCTTTATTATGCAACGTGAATGCAACGTATTATGCAATTTGCGTGAAGAAACATGGAAAGATGTTTACAATTGCCAAAACACCGACGACAAATTCAATGTATTTATCTCAATATTCCTAAAACATTACAACTTTAGCTTTCCCATAAAACACAAGTTAATGAACACAAAAAAATACAATAGATGGATCACCCAAGGGATAAGAATTTCTTCAAAAAACAAACGCCGTTTATATTATCTTCAAAACTCTATAACCAACCACCAGAATTCCATGATTATTTTCGTAAATTTATATTCGACTACTTTTCAAAGAATAAGACTATTCTTTGAAAAGTAGTCTATGCAGCTAAAGTTATGGAAAACGACAGGCAAGTACTAAAATCGAACAACCGGATGCAAACTATGTAGAATATTGTTAAAAGTTACACGTCAACTTCTGAAAATCGCGAAGAAAATATTTCTCTATTAAACAATAGCAAAATCTTATCAAATCCTCAGGAAATCTCAAATTTGTTTAATTCTTACTTCTCAGAAGTTGGTAAAATAACGAACTCAATATATCCAAATCAATGTCCTCTAATTATATCCACGCACGTACCAAATTCTATGTTCACTTCCGAAACCAACGCCAGTGAAGTCATGAGAATCATCAGCTCATTAAAAAACATATTTTCAACAGGAATAGATGATATACTCGAGTTTATTGTTAAATTTTCGTCNATGATATACCCGAGTTTATTGTTAAATTTTCGTCCCACGCTATATTAAATCCACTCATAAATATTTTTAATACTTCTTTATCGGAAGGGGTGTTTCCTAAAATATTTAAGAGGTNGAGAGCTAAAGTGAAACCTTTACACAAGAAAGGAAACAAACTTAATATTGGAAATTACCGACCAATATCTCTATTACCCACTTTCTCAAAAATTCTAGAAAAATTGTTCCGTAAGCGTCTTTTAGATTTTTTATCAAAAAATAACATTCTCTCTGACGATCAACACGGTTTTAGGAAATCCTATTCCACTACAAGCGCCATATTTTCTTTCTTAAACGATGTTACCACATCTCTTGACCGTGAAGAAAATCCCCAGGGTGTTTTTCTTGACTTATCCAAAGCATTCGATGTCATCGATCACGAAATTCTCCTTTCCAAATTGCATTCTTTAGGCATTCGTGGACTTCCACATCAANAGATAGATATCAACAGGTAGAAATATCCTATACTAAAAATAAAATACTTCAGCGTTGTCTTTCAGAAACAAAGCCACTTACTTGTGGAATACACCAAGGTTCAATTCTCGTCCCTATACTTTTTTTATTGTATGTGAACGACATATCATCATCTACATCAGATTGCAAAATGGTTCTTTTTGCTGATGACACTAACTTACTATGTAAACACGCCTACGCTCAAAAAGTTTTGTCTAACCTTTCGACTTGGTTCCATGCAAATCGTCTCATTGTAAACACTGACAAAACAGTGTCTATGTCATTTCACAATAGTATCACAAAATCTTTACCCCAGGTTTCTCTTTCTTTAAACGAAACACAATGAAAAACTGTTACGAATACAAAATTCTTATGCCTCCATATTCAAGATAAACTCAAATGGAATTGTCACATTGACAATCTTAATTTCCAATTAAGCAAATTGTGCTACGCATTCCGAATCTTAGTTAACGCAGTTAGTCCACGTATTTCCCGTTGCGTATATTTTGCAAACGTTTACTCCCATTTACGTTACGGCATTACCTTCTGGGGTAATTCCGGTCAGAGTATTCAAACTTTCAGAATTCAGAAGAGGATAGTTCGGATAATTTGTAAATCTCACCCCCGAAACTCTTGTAAACCTTTATTCAAGGAATTAAATATCTTAACACTTCTCTGCATTTATATTTATGAAACGGTCGTGTTTGTTAAGACCGAATTACTGAAGTGCCCCACTTGCTTCATGCGAAACAGTCTCGTTCACGAACACAATATTCGCAATAGTAATAATATTTATCGTCCTAGAGTGTCAACCACTCTTTGCCAAAAAGGACCTTATCATTCGGGAATCGTTCTATTTAATTCCCTGCCCAAAAATATAAAAGATATTATGAAATTGAATCTTCAAATCCACGGTTAAAAACTACCTCCTGCACCAGTGCTTCTACACTGTAAAAGAATTTAATGATTTTAATAAAAGTTAAATCACGCTTTTGCTGTAGTACTTTTTAAATAACTTATAACAATTTCAAAAACTATTTTCTTGCATGATTGTTGTGACACATGATTCATATTAATTTAGTTTTATGTGTACTCAATTTTGACACGGTTGTGTACATTAATTTTGTAGCCCCATCCTGGTCCGGGTTTTGCTCTGGTTTTCCTTCGGGTAGAGGCGGATTTCTTATACAGGTTCTCTAGGCTTGTCTAGGGCATGTTTATTGTAATAATAAATCGTGAATTTAGTGTTATTTCAATTCTTTTGATTTTTAAACACTATACACACAATAATCTATAGTTCGATAAAAATTTGTACATGTAATTTTTTTGCGTTAAATTACAAACATATTGACATTTTATCAGTATTATAACTCACAGCTAACTTTTTATCTTATCTAGGAATTTTTGCTGAAATTTTTGAATCCACCTCTGCCTTAGGGCTCTTGATCGGAATTGATGGGATGGTCCCTTGTTTACTTCCGGAGAATAAAATTAGTTTGCTGTCCCCCACGTGGTCATAAGCAGTTTGTACTGTTTTTTGACAATAAATTTATTATTATTTTTATTATTATTATTATTATTATTATCTGGATTGGAGAAGTAAAAGATAAATACTAATACATTGCAATTCAGTTTCCAGATTCTCAAACACTTTACTAGTAACTACATAGACTAAATAGAAAATAAATAACAAAATTTACCAAAAGAGAATTGAGTATGACACTGGAAGTGAATTGTGACAAAAGTGATAACGTGTATTAAAAGTATCTTGAAGAGCTTTATTCTTCGTTTTAAGTTATTGCTTAAAAAATGTAAAAAACATTCTGAAATCAGTTCCTGATGTCGTAGTTAAACAACTTATAACAATGAAAAAGTTATTCGTTTGCTTTCAGCCTAAAGCCTTCCCATCAAAGGTAATATAAAATTATCCGGCATATTACATTTCCTTAGTCGAATCAGGGCATGCAATACCATGAAAGTTATAAACTATTCGATTAATATTTGATTCTTGACCTGTTATAATGCACCAAAGTAAAGCAACAAATCTTTTAGGTTAATATTTTCATATTTTGGCACACTATTTTTTCAGTCTATAAGTGACTATTCCGGTTGACTCGATTGCTAGGTCTCTTTTCATCCAAGCAATAATAGGCAAATTTCCAAGTAGACATGGGCAGTTGATAGAAATGCTCAAGAAATTTTCTTAGTGTGGGTCACTTATCTGATTCTTCTCGTATTTTCCTTCTGGTTCATTGGCTGATTTAGAACGAGAATTGAAGATTGCCTGGATTTTTTTCCGTTTCCTCGAACCGAATAGGATCGAGGTGTGTTTAAGCGATTGGTTGCGACTGGAAAAGATTGAGTAGATAACTCATTGGATTTTTAAATGTAGTATGTTCACGTTTCAAGAAATAACTTTGAAAGTTAAGTACAATGATCAAGTCATTCTCTCAGTAATTGGAGATAAAAAGTAGTGGCATACAAACAAGGTGTCTATTGTTTACAGAGAATCTCCCTATCATGTGGTATTAAATAAAAACACATAATATTAATGTGTATTTCAATGTTCAAGAAAATACTTAAATATGTTCCGTCAGAATATTAGTAAGTGAGAATAATCGCTAATACAAATTTTCTCACGTAGTCATTACCGATAAAGAACAAGGATGTTCCCCAAACGAGCACGAGTTACTGGTGATAGTGTCGAATTAATTAATCAAAGCGCATTAGTAAACCCATCTCCCCCTCCAGAGTGCGCATTCAGACTGCACCAATGTGCTGCAAGTGCTTGAAACTGTCCTCGAATAACTCACTGTCCATAATTACATGATAGGCCACCGCCGCGGTCTTCGTGAACAACGCTAAAGGCGGCACGTGTGCGCCCGTCGAGTAATTGGTTCTCACCACCTCCTGTCGAAACCGAATCCTAAGTGCAAACGCGATAACCGCGGAGGAGTGGGCACGGCTCACCGAGGTAGACCCACCACCGCGGTCCGTGCAACGGGCTTTGATCGACGCATCTCGGCATCCAATTACCCGCGTGCTCCGGAGCATTGCGAAACAAAAGTTTCCGAATCGGGAGAGAACAGTAGCCGATAGGTAGACTGGCCGCCGCGTGTTTCACCCACTGTTTCGCCATGCACAACCCTTTCACGTCCTTTCCCGTAATCACTGCTCCCGGAACTTCCCCGCTTCGTTCTCATCTTTGTCCCTAATTCTTCCCAGATTCGATTCCTGCATCCCTCAATACAACCTCCCGCTTCAACACGTCTCGTCTCTAACACCACTCGTGATCTTTTACATCACTTATCTATTACGTGGTGTGGCGATCCCACTACAGCCCTCTTCGTTCCTGATAAGAATTCGAGAGTTCCTTACCCTCCTCTATTCTCATTCCACCGTTTCACCTCCTCTCCCCGTTGCTCCTTCCATCCCCCTTTGCCATTCATCTCAACGCACTTTCCCACCTCTATCTAAATCCGCTCGCCACCAACCGTCACTCTCCCCTCTCTAACCAAAACATTTGCACCGCTCCCTACTTCTCCCTTTTCATCTCGCTTTCTCCGTCTCTCTCACTCCACCACGTATCGGCAAAGGTCGGCGCTGGCGGAGGCTATTAGGTTCAGATCCACCTGGAGCAGTCCACCACCACTAACAAAAATGGAATCCCAGTTTGCCATTCCTCATCGATTTTCCCGTTTCTTTATGTGCGCTCCAAACAATCAATTCATAATATTCGCTCTTCAAAGGAGTTCCCCAACTTTCTTCGTGTAACAGGGAGATCCCTCATGTTGCTTTCTATCGATTTTTCCTCGCAAAATAAACAATAAAATTCAGTGTATTAAGTAAAAATATTGCCTGAAAATTCTACGTTAAAGCTAGGATACAAAAATTAACGTTTTAAAACTTTTACATGAAGGTTGAATGTACGTCTATTGCAGTATAACGAGCGTGAAGCATACCACAAAGATTGTAAGGACAAAAAATCAAATAGGACAGATACTGCAAACTATTTTCTAGGTGAACAACCATTACAATAAATGGACAAAAAACAAATATAAATACGAATCAGCATTTCAGGACTATATATTATGACCGGCCTAGAAACATCTTAGACAAATACAGGAAAAGGTTTGTATATTAATCATTATTACATTAAAGAATAAGGGAAGTTAACCAATAAAAGGTGACGGATGAAGAAACTGAGAATGTAGAAACAAAGAAACGATAGTTTTTATAACGAACTTGAACATTTTTAAGAGATTTGATAATGCTCAAATAAGGCAACATACACTAATTACGGGATACGGAATAACATCAACAGCATAACAAAAGGTTTAGAAGCCGACCAATACGGAGAGCTGTATTAATTGAATAAACGTAAAACCAAAATAAGGACAATAGAAAAAGACTTAAACTTGAAGATTTACTATAACGTCAAAATATGTTTTTTTCGTTCGAAGTGTAAGAAATATTCAAGAGAACGAGCTCAAGTTCAGAGAGAGCTTAAATCCCAGTAAATTAAGACAGAGACAAACAGTCAGGGAATGTAAAAATAATTAAGGGTTGGATGTTGGAAAATAAGGAGGTTGAAATAAAAATCAGAAAAGATCAAGTGAAATCTCCAAAGAAAATTTCAAATATATATGAATCTATCAGTTTATTTCATGTAACATGCTTGGTAAGTGTGGAGCGTTAGCAACATTATCTAAAAATGATAAATTAAACGTCGTTTGTATGTTGCTCGTAGTTCTAATGTTAAAAAGCTTCTTTGGCTGCATAGCAGTCATCGTCAAAACCGTTCACTGATTATTATATATATGCTTTTATGTTTATGTTTTTAATTATTGCCGAAACAGCTTTTTGACATTAAAACTATGAGCAAGATACAAACGACGTTTAATTTATGATTCATTAATGTAACATGTATTAAATCGTAATGCAAATCGTCTTAATAAAACTTAAAAATGCATGAATCGTCTTAAACTTAATATGCGTGAAGTACTGTGAAGAAATTAGCGTATCCGTGGAGTCCCAGTCAAATGGCTTTCTTGCTCTCCATTTTAAGAGAACTTATGTACGATAAAGAAAGGGTGAAGAAAAGAGACAAAGGAACGGTAACAAGAGGAAGATATGGAAATAAAACACACGCTTAAACGTTCATATTGAGAAAATAAAGTTAAATGAATTCTAAAATAAAATTGTCGTTACTGGAAACTAGAGGGGAGATCTTATCCTGCTAGAATTATCTCAAGAACGAGAAGAAGAAGAATAATAAGAGGAGGAGGAGGAAGAGTTAAAAATTAGTTCAACAGAACGAAAACCAGCAAACATGGAAAGAAATTCATTCGAAGCACAAGGTACCTAAAAGCACACCACAATGACGCTCTAAGAAACGGTAGAAGCTGAAAAGAGAGGATGAGGTGAGGTAAGGCAAGTGAAAGGGAAAGAAACGGAGCAAAAAAGAAGACAAATAGACGACACAAAGACAGCGTCCGTTGGGATATGGATGGCAATCCCCCTCTTCTTTTGCGGTTTTCCTCAGGGACGCATACTACGTAGCGCGTTGAGTGGCAGTCTCTCGTCCACTTGGTTGTATCAACGTTCATGTTTCTCGGAAGTGTGGTAAGCATGCGTGAAAACATTTTCCCTCTGTTATATATCATTCCTCCGTCCGCACCCCCATATTCCATGATTCAGGTGATGCCGCGTTTAAACTACAAACTCTTACCCAAAAATTACTTCATTAAATCCAGGCAGCCTCTTCCCTTCATAAATTGTTGATGCGAAATTATCATGAACTATTTTGTTGTGTATTCCCTACACAGACAATTCTCAGAGGGCATAAAAAGTTAAATAAAAATAAGAAAATAACACGTTCACTTCAAAACCCGTTTATGATTCAGATTTACCTACAATAATGTGTCGAACAGTGATATATAGTTTTGTTTACGACTGGAATACTACGAGTTGTTTCTCTGTTAATCTTATATCTGTTGTACCTAACATGTTTCATGTACGTACATTATAGTCAAAATAGAGACTAAAAGTTACAAGAACTATGGATGTGAGTATAAACCGTAGGATCAGATGTCACATTCAAAAGAAACGCGATGCTTTAGAAGCGACAAGAATTTCGTTAGATCCTAGAACAAGAGAAAACTGATTTAATTAAATAAATAGTTTAAAACCTACGACCTTTTTCGGACGAATAATATTTTTATTTTTTTTTAAGAACTCACTACGTTTTGACATGGATTTATGCCGTCGTCACGTGATCAAGTAATAGCAAATTATAACAATAAACGTAACAACAGGACAAATGAACATTGTATAAACATAAATATAAACACAAAATATGATTACAAAAAAGCAGAAACACAAACATGTTATAATATTGAATTGTATAAACCAGATAGTTTTTCAGTATCTGTGCGTATATTCAAACTCCCAGGTGTATTTTTTATAAAAATCATTTCTGATATACAACGTTTAAAATAATTAACTTCTTTGTCCAAAATTAATATATTTTCCCAATCCATTTAGTGATCATTATTAATGCAATGTGAGGTAACTACACTTTGTTCTACTGATTTGAAATTTCTTGTGTGTTCCGGGAATCTAGTTTTTAACTTTCTTTTTGTTTGACCTACGTTGCTAGCATTACAATCTTTACATATTATTATGTATACTACGTTGTTAGTATTCATGTGATCTTTCTTATATTTCCCTTTCATTATCAAAAATTATTCCTTTCATTTTTAAATGTTACAATCAATTTCATATTCTCAGACTTAAGTAATCTAGGAATTGAAGGAGTTATGAACTTGTTATAAGGACACTGCATAAATCATACTATCTAGTGGAGGTTGCGTTAGTTTTTGCCTGTTTCGAAGGTAATACAATACGTTTTTAATATTTTATTAACAAATTCTATGGGATAGTAATTAGCGGAAAGTATGTTACGCACTATTTGTAAATTCTCCCTCTGATGTTTTTAATCCGAAAGTACTATAGCTTTATCTATTAAGTTATAAATCATAGTTTTCTTTTGTGTTAAAGTATCATCCGAGTAAAAATTTAACACACGACCTGAATAAGTGTCTTTCCTATACCAATTAAAAGATAGTTTAGCGTCCTCACGATTAATTAATACATCCAGAAAATTTAGTTTATTATTATTATTTTCAATTTCTAATGTGAATTTTATCCTAGGGTGGTAACTATTAAACATATCTAAAATGTTTTGTATTTCATACAAAACTAGCACTACACAAAATATATCATTAACATATCTGACACAAAGTACTAGTGTAAAATATAGTTTCTCAGGACTAATTTCTTCTAAATCACTTAATACAAATTCTGACAAAATAGGGCTTCTAGGACTACCCATTGGACATCCTTCGATCCGATTATAAGACTGGTTTAATTCTGGATACAAAATATTCGGGTGCTCAACACACTCAACTTTAATTGCAGTATCAAAATGCATATCTCAGAGCATATGGACAGCTCTCTCCTCCCCTCCCCTTCCCAATCACTCTGACACATCATTTACATTGCTTTAATTGAAGAACATAAAACAAGGTATAACAATAATTTAAAAAATATAAATGTATTTGTATGTGT